>JJRW01S0004141.1:30894-42314 GCA_001188405.1 Loxosceles reclusa | reverse complement strand
CCTCGAAAATTAATACCAGCCTTCTTGCATGAGGTTCATAACTGTGTTCTTTATGCGCATTCAGGCGTCCGACGAACTTTAGAACGCGCAAAAGCATCCGCTTATTTCCCAAATCTTATGCACGTAATTAGTAATTATATTAATCTTGTGACACGTGTCATCGCGTAAATATTGACAATAATTTTCTTTTCGGTATGATGTCTACTCCTGAAATAAGGCCTTCTATCTTCTCTAAAACTTTCGATCGACATCGCAGGACCATATCCCGTATCCGACAGTAGGACAAATTATCTGTTAGTTGTCCTCGACGTTTTTAGTAAATGGTTGGAGTTATTCCCATTATGATTTGCTTCGGCCGAAGAAATAATCTCTGTGCTAGTAAATGAAGTATTTTGTAGATATGGGGCCCCAGAGAAATTGTGACTGATAATGGGACGCGTTTGTCGGAAAACTCTTTGAGAAGATGTGCCGAGAAGTTGGCATCAAACATTTGAAAAGCTCTCCGTACCATCCGGCCTCGAGCAAGGTAGAACGATATAATAGAAGTTTAATTAAAATGATTTCTGCATACATCGGAAACGATCATTCACAATGGGACGTAAATCTCCCAAATTTCTCACACGCTTTACGTTTCCTAGAGAATACGTCTCTAGGGTGCTCACCAACAGAATTATTTCTGGGTAGGAAAATTTTATCTCCATGGTATCGTCTAAAGAGCCCAGAACCAACTAGTAAATTTATTCCAGACACGTATCAAAATATGTCAGACTTAATAACAAACTCCTCTGCTAAGTTAAGAAAGAGTCAAAAAGTTAAAAGTTCAAGAAAAAGTTAATAGGAAAAATTAATAAGCCAGTTGAGGCCCATATTGAGAATACGTAAAAATTAAAGTTTCAACTGGAACTGAAAAAGTTTAAACTAAATAGTAAAAGGCTTTTGTATTTTAAGTACGGCAAGGTAGTAAAATTTATGATACAATATTGGAGTTTATATATTGAAGTTTGCAATTTAATTTATGTGCCAGTGATCACTTCAAAACGAAATAAGATTTCGTTATTTCACTTGTATCATAGGAGGTGGGTCACTGGTCATAAACACGATGACAAGGGCGATGAGGCAGAAACCAAAATCGACACCAACTATCGCGACATTTCGGCCACCGTCTATGACCTTCATCAGGCGAATGACTGGAGAGGTGGTGGGCGCCGGTATTTATATGGTTGGGAGGGAAGAAATCCAGGGATTTCCCCTATTCCATGGGGATACCCTGATGGAAAATCCCATCTTTTGCTGTTGTGCTACTTGTGGGTTGCGTGTTGTGTTCGTGTGAGATGACGATACGAGCCCGTCAGCCGTCGCGTTGTCCTTGATCGTGTAGGTTTCCCATGATTCACGGAATAATCGGCTGCTTCGGTTGGAAATGTTTTTGTGTAGCACTTCAAAAGAATGAAAGTAGTGTTCATGCTGTGACTTAACAGCATGCTCGGCAAGATGGGATCTGAAGTCCTTTTGCTGGACTGCTCGAGCATGCTCTTTGAGTCGGACCGAAACATCTCGTTTAGCTTCACCGACGTACACCTTGTCACAGTCCTTTGTCACACCCGTTGATTCACCATGCGGTGCTGGATTCTTTACATGCGTAACCATGTCCCGAAGCGAGGAGCACCGCTCTTAGTATGTCTTTATACCGGCCTGGCACAGTATCCGTGGTACCATTTCGGACACGTTTTGTTATACGTAAGGCAGGACGCCCTTGCCTTTACTTCCCGCTGCTCGTTTCCGAACCCAGCAAGGCTAGAGGTACCACAATTTCGCAAAATGAATATCTTTGGATAGCCGTTTAATCGTAAGATCCTATTGGTGTGCTGAACCTCCTGGTTCATCAGTTCGTCACTGCTGCAGTGGAATCTGGCCCGACAGTGTAACGTTCTTACAACCGACGCTTTATGGCAGGTCGGATGGAGGGATCTGTCAGTGTGGGTCGGCTTGCGGTAAACGGTTGTGGAGATATTTTCATCGCCGTCCCTTTTGATAAGGACGTCAAGGAAAAGCAAGCATATATTGTCCTCAACTTCCAGAGTAAACTGGATATTGGGATTGATGCCATTAAAGTAGGTGTGGAAATCCGTGATGTTATCAGACGGTAATATCACGAAGGTATTATCAACGTACCTTTTTTCTACACTTTTACTTTGAAATTGTCAACACCGAGCATTTGATCTTCGAAAGTCTCCATGTAGAGGTTGGCCACGACGCTAGAGACGGTCGAGCCCATAGGGGTACCCTGAAGTTGTAGGTAGATGGTACCTTCATTCACAAAAACGGCTTCGCCGAGGTAGAATTCCAATAATTTGCAAATATCCTCTGGGCTTAGGTTGGTCCGTTCAGGCAATGTGTTATCGGCCCGTAGACGTTCCAAGTCAGTCGTTACCGCAAGTGACGTGGGGATGCAGGTGAAGAGGGACGTGACGTCAAATTACACAATTTGCTCCCCCTCGTAGACTTTGAGGCCCCGAATACACTGGAAAAACTCTTGGGGCGTGAACACAGTTTCACCTGGAAGAACCAGCAAGAGGGGAGAGAAGCACGGTAAGATATTTGGAAAGCTCGTGCGTCGGTGAGTTGCAGAAACTTACAATGGGTCGAAGCGGGATGTTATCTTTATGGACTTTCTGGAGTCTATAAAACCGCAATATATGACTCGAGGTGCATCGTAGACGGTCTTATAGTCTACGATCAAGTTTACCTCTAGTCTGGAGCTCCAAAAAATGTTGTTCATCTTCCGCTGGGTTGACGCTGTGGGTTGGATGGTAGAACACCATGAGTTTCCCAGTCAGAAAGCAGTTTTGGACTTTCTCCTTGTAAATCGACTGGTCCGTGATGACAGCGGCCCTTATCAGCAGGAAGAATAACGATGGTTTGGTCATTCTTTAGCATTTTGAGGGCCTTCCTCTCTTTCGATTGCAAATTGTCATTAGATGGTCTGACACGTGACAGTATTCCAGCAACGAAACTTGCTCCGCTTTGTCCCTGTCCACTCTTTCAAACCCAGGTTCAATCGAAGAAAGAATTCTGATGACTGAAACGGACAAGTGTGATGGTACAAAGTTCAAACCCCGCGAAAGTGCAGCCTTCTCAGTGGTGGACAATCATCAGGATGACAAATTCAATACCCATGTGCTGTCTGGGATACGGAAGGATCCGATTCCGCATGGTGCATCAACGGGTGTCTTTCGCGTACCGTGCAAGGTCCGTGACAAGGTATACGTCGATGAAGCGAAACGATGTGTTTCGGTCCGACTCAAAGAGCATGCTCGAGCAGTCCAGCAAAAGGACTTCAGATTCCATCTTGCCGAGAATGCTGTTAAATCACAGCATGAACCCGACTTCGATTCTTTTGAAGTGCTGCACAAAAACATTTCCAACCGAAGCAGCCGATTATTCCTTGAATCATGGGAAACCTACAAAATCAAGGACAAAGCGACAAATCGTTCCAACCAACTACCGAGCTCGTATCGTCATCTCACACGGGCACAGCACTCTATCCACCAGTAGCATCAACGCGAAGATGGGGATTTCCCATCAGGGTTGTCCCATGGAGAAGGGGCAAATCCCTGGATTTCTTCGCTCCCAATCATATAAATACCGGCGCCCACCACCTCTTCAGTCATTCGCCTGATGAAGGCCATAGACGGTGGCCGAAATGTCGCGCTGCTTGGTGTCGATTTTGGTTTCTACCTCATCGCCCTTGCCATCGTGTTTATGACTAGTGACCGAGTTCCTACGATGCTCTCTAGCCGTGGTCAATCTTTCTTTTCTTATCTATTTCACTTGTATTATGTTTTTTACCTAATAAACAGGTTGTTTAAATTTTACTTTTGTTTCATTCTATAGCTGGTTGCTACAATTAAGTTTTTTTAAAATTAAATTGGAGATTTATTACTTTATTCTTGAATTTGTTATTTATTGGAATTGAACTTAATTACTGCAAAGCATGCGTCCTAAACGCTCGTGTAAAGTTAAAAGCCTAAAAGGCCATGGCAATTTATTGTCGTCTGACACTGATAGTGTCCAAAAACTTACATTTGATGCTGAGCCTGCTCTGTCTCATGCCGCGTTTGCTGGTGCTGTCAAAACCTTGCAAAACCCAGTCAAAACCTTGCAAATGAGTCGAGAGTTTTGCTTATGAAAGTCAATGCTCGTCCGCACAAAACAGCTGACGTGTTTGAGACACTGTGAAGTGAACAGATGAAGTGCACGACATGGCTTGCGTGTTCACCGGACTTGAGTTCCATAAAGCATGTCTGGGAAGATTTCAAGAGACGTGTTGCACAACGAAACTCACCTCCATGAACTGTGGAAGAACTGAAAATCGCTTTGAGAGACGAATGGGGCAATATTCCCCGAACTCGCCTCAACAATGGTAAAGGTTAGTTGTCAATTTGACAACCCGCGGGATCATATCATAACCAAATAAATGAATAATATAATCCAAGAAGATATTAAGAGCGGAAGGGAAAAGATAGAACAACCCACCACGATATGCTGGGTCACTCGAATGGCTATTCGCATAACACTACCGCTACCTGACCCAATCAGATGTTTCTATCCCCCCCCCCTCCGTTTTTTTTTCACTCCTTGACTCCTCTTGCTCTTTGCGATAGCCACCCAAGTGACCCAGCTTGACGTGGTGCATTACTTCCCCCTTTCCCTCTCCTCTTAATGTCTTTTTCGATCATATTATTCATTTATTTGGTTATGATTAAGTTCTCCTCAACAGTTTAGCGGACAACATACATAACAGATGCCAACCCCTGTATTCCGTTGTGTTAACTTACCAATTTTTACTCCCAGGTACTTTTCTCTTTTCACTTGTCCTCAAGATACGCATTACTAACAATCATTCTCAAAACTTTTTATAAATTTTCAGTGGTTTTTCACACGTTATTCTGACCGACAGGTGGCTACGTTATACGTCATGTATCTGGATTCTTGTTAAGGATTTTTTATATGCAATACATCCAGTAGATATCGAGATATTAATGATGCCATCTAGTTTTAATGTTAAAAATATAGTTACTTGAAGAAAAAGGGTTGTAGTAATGTATCTAATTTTAATTACAGTGTAATATTTTAATTATAAAAGAAATAATTGTCCGTCTGCGGTTATCAAGATCTGTATTATTATACGCCACAGCCTGACTTTGTAAACTTTTGTGCAACACTGTGTAAGTGTCTTAGTCCTTCAGTAGGGACCTCTTCTCTCACTCCCCATGAAGATATTAAAAAACTTTATTGACCATCAGTGTAGCTTAGCGGTCAAGAACTATACTTCGGAGGCAGGGGTGATTAGGTTCGAGTTCTGCCACCTGCAAGGATAGACCTGTTATGTTCTTTTACCTCAGAGGAGAGCGCTTTTCTGTATTTGCTGTTTCTATCCTATAATTGAACTTTTGTGTAACTCACATGCAGCAAGATAACAGCATTGTTAAGTTGCGTATCCGTTGTTGATTTTGAAAGGAATAAATGTTGATAGAGCTATACAATTGAAAAAGGTAAAAATGAGAAAAATGTCACGGATAGGATTAATAATGGTAAGAGCTATGGATTCGAGATTGATTAGTATTTCGTTTGAATCCTCTTTGCCATACAAATAATGCAACTTTTCGTTCCGTATGTTTTCGGAAAAATTATTCTCTGACTTGAATTTGGGATTGTGTACCAGCGACTTTTTAGAGAGAGAGTTTTCGTTTCTTTAGTAATTATGTTAGTATGAGAAGTAATACTCCCGATTTTTTAGTTTTCTTTCTTTTAGCAATTATGTTAGGGAAAAAAGTGTAAAATCTCCGACCTTCTAATTTGCGCTCCCCCGTCCCTTCAGCAATCATTTTATTGTGAGGTGTAAAACTTCCGACATTTTAGTTTTCGTTCTTTTAGCAGTTATGCTAGTATGAGGTGTAAAACTTCCAACTTCTAGTTTTCACTCCTTTAGTAAGTATGTTAGTGTGAGCTGTAAAACTTCCGACTTGTTAATTTTCATTCCTTTAGCACTTCTGCTAATGTAAGGTGTAAAGCTTCCGACATTTTAGTTTTCTACTTTTAGCAATTATTCTAGTGTGAGTTGTAAAACTTCTGATTTGTTACTTTTCATTACTTTAGCAATTATACTAGTGTGAGGTGTAAAACTTCCTTATTGTTACTTTTCATTCTTTTGGTAATTATGTTGGTGTGAGATGTAATACTTCCGACTTGTTAGTTTTCATTCCTTTAGCAATTATGCTGGTGTGAGTTATAAAACTTCCGACTTGCTAGTTTTCATTCCTTTAGCAATAATGTTAGTGTGAGGTGTAAAACTTCCGACGTTAGTTTTCGTTCCTTTAGATTCTTTCCGAGAATGAAGAAAAGGATATTGCGCTCCACAAAAAATACGGAGTTTAAATTGGGTTATGTCACAGTATCTCGTTACTGACATCAATCAGAATCAGGTAAAAAAATGTGGCGACGTATTGTTGGCAACAATGTAAGTTGTAAACTTTTACACATATCATAGTCACAATTATGTAAATACTCAATGTAACCAATGCATGCAGTATGTCGAAAGCAAATTTTAAAACGTGTAAAAAAATGAATGTTGCGACGTGATTTCTGTTAGTTAAAATCAAGAGCCGATCAGCAAATTATTTTCAGAATGAAACTAATTATCTGTTTTTGAAAATAACTCTTTCAGATTTTGCTGAAAGCACATTTAACTCGCTAAATCACAAATTCAGCTTGTCATGATAATTTACTGAGAAGATTCTCTTTGATCCTTTTAACGAATCGTTAACCGGCAATTTGACGGATTTTTTTCCTTTGATAAAAGCACGGGGAAAAAATTCACTTGCTCACTCATATTGACCTTCTCATTCGGAGAAAAAAAAATCTTTCATGTCAAAAGACTCCCTAGGGCAAGGGTCGGAAAGGTTTCTGGATACATTTTGAGTTGTTTTCTTTTTTCTTCCGGGGGATCTGGATCAGTCTGAGGGTGGCCTCGCAGCACTGATTTCTTTTCTATAACTTTTTTTCCCCATTTAACAGAACTTTTAACAACAGGGATGTGGCATAGCGGTTCGTGCATCACGATTCTATAATACTGTGATGAATTGCATTGAGGAATGTTCCAGAATACAGATCAGAGTATTAGAGGAAATGTCAGTATTAAATCAATAGCGCCGGTCATTCTTCTCTTATTCCCTTCTCCCCCAACATGGAGACCTTGTATTTTTTTTTCTTTTACAAAATTACTTTTCTTTATTCCTTTTTGTTTGTATAGTATGCTTTTCGTTTTTCCTTCTTCTTTCTTTTTTTTTCTTCACACGGAGACCTCTGGTGGGAATAACGAAAAATATTGGAGCAACACGATGTTTTATGAAACATTTTACATTATTGCGGTATCTAACATTTACTTTAATGAGAGCGTGGTTTATTAACACGTCAACGTCATAAAAGCTGGGTATTTTTGTTAGAGTTTCTTGAGATTTTGGGGAAAGCTACCTATATGCAGAATAGCTTTTTAAAATTTCACATTTTTAACTTAACGAGTAACACGAACCACTTACTTTACGCCTGTGCTAAAATTTACATATTCTCAAGTGTGTGTGCATATGTATTTATCAATAATATTGTAATAACAAAAGACTTTAAAATAAGCACAGAAATCCTCGGTCGGCGTAGCTTAACCGGTTAAAGCGGCTCTCCGGAGTAGAACGTTCCGGGTTCGATTCCCGGCGTCGACAACCAATAAAGTCATTCTTTACAATATATGTCAGTGAAAAAGCTGTGGCAGCCATGAATATCGCATTACCTATGATACGTAGTTAGTATATACTGCGATGGAGGGCTAGGGAACCACGGCTACTGGAGCATCAGAGCGAACCCTCTATGCATTTAAATTAAACTCTTGTGCACCATCGGTGTTCGTAAACAGCTGTCCGGTTCCTCGGAGGCCTTTCAATCGATATGTTCTTTTTGCAGACAATGTTCCATTCCAATTCATATAAATTAAAGAAACTCTAATTAACTGCACTTCAGTTAAATAAATTCAAGTAAATCAAGTAAAAAGTATAACTCAACGTAACTCAAAAGACAAACTGAACTAATATGTAAGTTTAGCGAATTGCTAGTAGAAATGAAATTCAAAAAGGTAAGATCAAAAACAATAAAGTTTACTTTGGTCCTGAATTTTTACAACTGAAGAAACACGTAACTTGTATTTTTCAAAGGTGCAACACTTGCACTAATTCAGCAACAACAATTATTTCAAAAGTAATTTACTAAAGAAGCGTTGACCAGGGTCAGATATAATAATAATAAGTTTTGCTCACTGGTCTGTAGATTGAAGATCGCTAATTTTCGACCGTCCACTACGGTCTTCGTCAGGCGAGTGGCTGAGGTGGTGACGATGTGAGAAGCGGTTGTACACTTTTCGTGGGGAGGGGGAGCGGAGTTTTCCCTTGGCGAGGGGGAAGTGACGTGTGCAATGAATTCCGGACGAGGGGGTGGTACACGTTGGGCAGGTGGTTTGAGAGATTTATGGCACTGCATTTGGCTTTGTGAGATTCCCACGACTCCAGGAACAGTCGACTGCAACGGTTGGGGATGTTTCTATGAATTACACACGTGGCGTCGAAATCCGGCTCGAGGTGTAATGTTACGAAGTGCTCGGCGAGCTGGGACTTGAAGTCTTGGTACTTGATTGCTCGGGCGTGTTCATTCAGAAACAGATCTTTGAAAACAGATCTTTTTGTCTCACCAATGTACACTTTTTCATAATCCTTGCATGGAACGCTGTACACGACACCTGGTAAATCACCTTTAGGCAATGGGTCTTTAACTTTCATAAGTATGGTGCGGAGCGTGGTACAGGGTTTGTAGTAAGTTTTTATGCCAACCTGCCGTAGGATCCTAGAAATCGTTTCCGACACCTGTTCGTGTATGGAAGAGTAACCTTGGCTTTCACTTCACTTCCTAAGTGTTGGGTTTTGGTGTTGTCGGATGGGCCACAGTTACGGTGTATGAAACGCCTCGGGTAGCCGTTGTCTCTGAGGGTCTTCCGAGTGTGATGAAGTTTATCGTTTCTAAAAAGTTCGGAACTGCAGGCGGACACAGCTCTGCGGTGTAAGGTTCGGACAACAGAGGCTTTGTGGCAGGTGCGGTGGTGGGACCGGAAACCAAGGTAACGGTCCGTATGGGTGGGTTTGCGGTATACGGAGGTGGAAATTATTCCATTGTTTTCCCTTCTCACAAGAACATCCAGAAATGGTAAACAGTTGTTGTTTTCAATTTTGAGTGTGAACTGTATGTTGGGATGGTAGCTGTTCAAATGGTTGTGAAAGGCAGAAATTGACGTAGATGGTAGGATAACGAACGTGTCTTCGACATATCGTTTCCAGATCTTGATGTTAAATGGAGTCGAGCTTAACATTGCACGTTCTAATGCTTCCATGCAGAGGTTTGCAAAAACGCTGGACACAGGGGAGCCCATGGCAGTGCCTTCGAGTTGTTTGTAAATCGTACCGTCGAAGACGAAAGCAGTTATTTGAAGGCAAAAACTGAGTAGGTCTCCGATTTCTTCAGCACTTAAGTTTGTCCTCTCATGGAGTTACTTGACCTTGGTTTTACACAGCGACTCTCTTTCGACGTTTTACTTCTTCACATAACTTCCTTTTTTTTTGAACGCTGCTTTCAAATCTTTTTATATGAATGTAACTCACGTGGCGTTTTCCCCTGAACTTTGAACTTTTTTCCTTTCTCGTGAGGCGTGCGTGATTGTTAGCTGTTGTCTGGGGTTAGATTAGTTGTTGTTAATGGGTTGAGATTAAGGACGTTACAGCACATACCAAAGAGCGTTCAATTTATGTACCATGTAGCACGTTTAATGAGAAACCAAAATGTTCCAGTTATTTACGCTATCGCAAAGCGTTTAGAACAAAATGTGTAATAACCCCTCCCCCATAATACCTAAAGCTCCATTACTGTCTCTTCTGCACTGAATTACAATAAATGACGGGATACCCCATATTGTGTCGGACCGCCTTTAGACCGGCGAAGTACAGCAGATCGACGTGGCATTGCTCAACTAGTCGTCGGAAGTTTCCGGACGAAATACTCAGCCATGCTGTCTGTATAGCTGTTCATTATGGCGGAAGTGTTGCAGGGACAGGATGTTTTGCATGAACGGACCTTTCGATCATATCCCAAATATGTTCGATTGGGTTCATGTCTGGCGATTTAGGTGGCCACATGATTCGTTGGAATTTTCCAGAATGTTCCTCAAACCAGTCGCGAACGATTTCGGCTCGGTGATATGGTGCATTGTCATCCTGGAAAAACCCATCGTTACTTAGATGCTTGAAGTCCATGAATCTCTGCAAATGGTCTGCAAGCAGCTGAACATAACGCGTTCCAGTTAGTTTATGGTTCAGGTTGACCAGAGGACCCACCCAGCTCGTGCCATAAGAAAATGCCCCACAGTATTATGGAACCTCCACCAACGTGCACAGTACCTTGTTGACAATTTGGGTCCTGAGGTCTGCGCCACAACGGAACCCTACCAACTCGTACCAACTGGAACCGTGACTCATCTACCGTCCAACTGGTATTTACGAGCCCAAGACAGATGCAGCTATTAGTGGTGGGTTGTTAGTAAAGGCACTCGAGTCGGTCTTCTGCTGCCATATCCGATCAACACCAAATGTCTCTGCACTGATCGCCGTCGCTACGCCGACGAGTATCTGGGCAACTTATTATCTAAGTCTTTTGTGGGGGAACCTCACAACAATGGGCCTTGCCACACACACATTTCTTGCACAGATGCAACATTAGCAGTTTGGAACATCGCTTCTATTGCTGTTAGGGGAGACCATACTCCGTATTGAGGTATTTTTACAATTTAATTTTGATACTTGTATTTTTGACTTTGTTTATTTGCATGGGTAATACAAACATAAAAGCGTGCTTTGCATCTTATGTTCTTACGGTTTTTAGTAACATGCTATATGACAACGTTTACCACAAATTTTACCCAAATTCGATGCATACTTTTTGACTTTTCATTTTTTTCCCATATGTTTCTTAATCTGTGGAAAACAGCGTATGTGTATCACAGCATCAAAAACAGTCTTGTTTATGATAAATATGGGAACATTAGCAAAGTAAAGGAGCAACGAAAGTTTTTTTTTTCGTAACAAACTACATGTCACCAAATGTTCTAAATAGCAGCCTACGTCTCTCAAAAATTTTTTTTTCTTTTATCGGAATAAAGCTGGAAGTTTAAAAACGCTATCTCAAAGTTCTTATTCTTCTCTTTTGTGGCATAATTAAAAAATCGCCGGTTGTAATTAAGAAGCATTCATAATGGGTTGATTCAGAATCTGTTATGC
>JJRW01S0004133.1:113409-123804 GCA_001188405.1 Loxosceles reclusa | reverse complement strand
TTACACTCCGCTGTCGAAAAATCTTTTTGTCACAATCCAAGAAACTTTTCAAGTTTCTAAAGTTGTGAACAAACAGTCCCTGATTTCTCCAGTCCGTATATAGTACCTGACATAGAAAATGCAATACTATGAAAGAACGAGTAGAGTGAAATGAAAATTGATACACAGAGAGAAAGAATTAAGATCCACACCGAAGTGCCATTAGATTATGGCCGCTTGTTTAATACGGAGTAGAACAACCGTTCGTCCTAAAAACCGTCAAAACCCAGCGAGGCATTGACTTGACAAGGTGCTGCCAGGTAATGTTAAGTGTCTGGTACCAGGGGCGCACCAACGGATCCTGCAATTCCCGCACATTGCGAGGTGATAGCGGAGCAACACAAATTCAGTTTTCCAGGTGGAACCACAGCTGTTGAATTGGATTCATGTCAGGTGAATTCGGGTGTTTCCACCCATATGACATGGTGGAAACACCCGAAATTCATATGAAACGATTCCACCCATATGACATGGTGGGTTATCCTGTTGGTGCTCGCAATCATTGCCGAGAACATTGTTGACGTGGAGGGGTGCACCTGGTCTGAAATTATGCTCACATAGAACACAGACGTCAAGGATTGTTTTATGGGGATGATGGGTCCTAATGTACCCATGAAAAAAATCACCCACACCTTAATACCGCCGCTACAGTCTTGTCTGCAGCCAACTGTACACCCAGGGAACAGGGTGTCCGTTGTAAATCGGCGTATTCGCGCTCTCCTGTAGATGTGATGGACCAGACGACATTCTTCCAATCCTGTGTGTTTCAATTCCGATGTTCCTTGGCTGTTTGCAGGCGCTGTTCGCGATGACGTGCCATCAGCACAGGGACGCGACTTTGCTGCCAGCTTCGTAAGCCCATACGCAGAAGTGTACGCTGCATTGTGTGTTAAGACACACTGTCTGGGTCGCCACTGTTGCAGTTGCAAGTGATTTCGGCCGTTGTAGCCCTTCGGTAACGGTAAGCAATGCGTAACAGTCTTCGCTCTCCTCTGGAATCAATGCTCAGCAGGCGACAAACTGCTCGCCAGCACTGGTTGTTTCGCCATCTGAACACCCCTTTCGATACGTACTCACAACGACTGCTCGTGAACAACTCACCAAACGCGCCGTTTCTGAAATCGACGGTCCAGGCGCGGAGCCAAAACGATTTGACCTTTATCGAAGTCTGATAAATCAGCTACTTTTCCCATTATATCGCTAAACACTCCACGTGTGGAAATGCAGTGCATGGACGCTTTATATACGCCAGCTGCAGTCGCCATGCGCCGTGGTTCTATCACCATCATTACTCTAGGTTGGAGTGGTTATAATGAAATGGCTCTTCGGTGTAAATAAGTGAAAACTTATTTACATTAATGAATTTCAAAACTTTAATGCACTACAGCGGTAGAATATACAGGGAGATCAGTAGGAAGTAGAACCACTTCTTTGGGTGATACAAGCAAAAACCCGCCGAGGTAAAAATTTTCAATCAGCATTCAGGTCGTGATATCGATGACCGTATGACTTGCACCATCCTTCAGTTCTTCCTCCTCTCGAGGTTGGGGAAGAACAGTTAAGCGACGGCCGATCGCATTTCATAGATGCTCAATCGGAAAAAAAATTCGAGATCGCCCTGGCCAGGAAATCATCTGAATACCTTGCAAGGCTACGTTTGCTGTGTACGGCCGCGCTTTGTCTTTCTGAAAAAACTGCATTTTGCAACCTTTGAAGTTAGGGTAGGGCACCCCTAACTAGAAGTGACCGACTATTGATGCTGATGGCACCCCAAATCATAGAGCCACGTTGTCGTGTACTATGGCGCTCTACAATCGCATCAGGATTTGATCTGTCACCGTGTCGCCTGCTGTCTGTCATTTGAAGAACATAAACGAGATTCGAACTGAACACTACCTTGCGCTATTCATTCCTTACAACAAGAAGGTCCCGACATCAGTGCATTCTTTCATGTCGGTAGGTTGGTGTTAAAGAACGGCTTAACTGCAAGCCGCTTTCGACCCATTTCCGAAAACCCGTTCTCGTTGATAGTGGAGCATCCAGAATTCCCTACTCGTTCTTCAAAATGACGCCAGTGATGGATTGTGAGGCCGCCACTTCATGCCTTCTGGTGCGTCGATCTACGCTTGCTGATTGATGTTGGTCTAGATGCACTTGTACCCCAGTGACGATTGCCATTACTTCAGTCCATCTACTCCAAAATCTGTGCAAAGCGGACGCATTTGGGTGTGTTCCAGCTGCGATGCGACGAAAAGACTAATCAACAATACGTAGGCCTTCAAGGAAACCTCACGTGAACTTTTTAGTTTCCCGAAACTGTCTTTGGCGACGTTTCTCAAAAAACTCTTCAACTATATGTTAATTCTGGAAAAGAAAGAAAGAAAGAAAGAAAAAAAAACTGCTGAAGAGAAGGTTTTCCGTAAGCGGAAGGAAGGAACAAATTTCCGCTCACCTGACGCTTTCTTCTTTTTTACCTCGCTGAATAATGACGTGACAACTTAAATTTGAGATCATCAGCACAAGTCGTTGAGCTACGGTGACTGCATGTGGAACCCGCCTTGCAATTTGCACATTGCGTTTCGTTGAGCTACATGTGTGCGCATATTCGTTGAGCTACATGTGGAACCCTCCTTGTAATTTGCATATTGCTATAACATTTTCGTGACGTTGCAGTTTCTCCAAATGATAATAATGAATAAACCCAGAATTTGATTTCAGCAAGGAATTAGACTCCAATGGCAGATTCGACGCCACACGAATTCTTGTTTACCTCTCGTCAGCACGTTTTTCTCCTCCTCTTGTTCCGTGTTTTATCTTTTTTTTTTCTTGAATATCTATTTTTGTGCTTTAAGTAGGAGTGTCGGCTTCCATCAGCGGTGTTTTACTGTCCTAGAGGGGGAGGGGCATTGCTGCACTGGCACGGTCATCTAAAGAGGAGAGCATTCCTATTCATATAGGGCGCAGCAGCACACGCACTTTGAAATTGAGTGGTAAAGACAAACATAACATCCATGCCTTAACGTGATTTGAACCCGAACTCTTGTCGCATGTGCTTAGTCCGATGACACAACCACTATTCCACAAGAGCGCCAAACTGAATGTCACTGTAGGCCAAATCATGGTAATTAAGTTTGTAATGCCTACCAACAAATGACTTCGAAATAAGCGTCTCAGTTACCCCGTCGGCGTAGCTTAATCGGTTAAAGCGGTCGCTCACTAGCTCCGGGGATGACAGATCCGTTGGTTCGAATCCCAGCGTCGACAAAGTAAAGTTTTTCATTACAAATGGCGCCCGAACTTAGCGACTCACACTAGTGGCCAAGGACCTAACCGTTAGGTCCACCACTCGAGGTCAGGTCGATGCCCTGACCTCTTTTTCATTTGGGGGAGGGTGTAATGCCCACCCACACAAATGACTTCGAAATAAGCTAGCACAGACAAGCGTCGAAATAGCTTAACTGGTAAAGTGGGCACTCGGGAGCTCTGGGTATGACAGATCCGTTGGTTCGAATCCCAGCCTCGACAAAGAGTAAATGCTTTCTTTAGAAGTTGTGGAATGTTCCTCGATCCACCAGATAGAAATCAAAAGCCGGCGAATTAGAAATCAAATAAATTCTCTTTAAACTAGCTCAATGCTAATTATGAAGCACCGATACCATCATCAAGAAGGAGACTAACAATTGTTTGTATAACAATGCCTGTGCAACGAGTGCGTAAATTCCTTTTTGCGGTGTAATGACTCACGTGCTATCTAGGTGAATTCTCTTTTCCGTGCAAACGTGGAGCTGTCATGAATCATAACCTTTGGCATACGTAAGCTTTAAGGGAAACACAAGGCAGAAAATGCAACAAACTTCACATCTTGCTGCTCCTCAAGAAAGCGTGAAAAGAAAACGAGAGATAAAAGGGAAAGAGACGCCGCCTAAAAAACAGAAACGCCAAAGGGTTAAAAAGAAAAACAAGGTAAGAAGAAGGAGAAGGAAAGGAAAGGAAGAGGAGGAAACGAAATGTATAGTAGAATACAAAAGCTGAAAAACGGAAGCGTCGAAGATCACCGTAAAGAATACACTAAGTTGAAAAAGCCGGATGATAAGTTTCGATTTCAACATACACTTTTAAAAATGCGAGATCAAATCCCATGGTAAGTAATCGCAGCGCTCTATCCATGCTCATTAACCCTAATTTTACGATCAATGGAAATATTTTGGAATTGCGGTTATTCAAACCATATTTTACAAAAACAGCTAAGGCATTGCGATGTTTTTTATTTATTTATTATCTTCCGATGCAACAGGACTCGTGACCCAGTTACAGTACTCGGATCAGGTGTGAGAGGCAATACAATTGGTAAAGCATAAATATTACATGTAACAAAAATATAGAAATGCCATACAATATCTACATAACAAAGTAATGATGAACGAAATAAAAATAAAAATAGCAATATATGCATAAAAAAATAGTAATGCATTTAAAAGGATGCATACGGTGAATGAGTGGTGGCAGGCAATAACGAGTATAAATATACATATACGCATACACATAAAATACACACACACATATATATCGAAGGATAGATAGAAAAAGAAAGAGAAAAAATAAATAATTTGCTTTGTAACAAACTTACACACGAACATACAAAGGTAACATCATTTGTGAGAATGAAGGATGTTAGGGGAGTCTGCAGTGTCGTTTCAAAGGAAGGGGAAAATTTTGAAGGGCAAATGTTGAACGCTTAGAGAGAGAACAAATTTGGTCGTGAAGAGAAGAAATCTTAGCGCGAAAGTTCTCCAAGCTCATTGAGAAATCAAAGTCAGTTAGTTGGGACAAATGATCATACAAAACAACAAATATGTGCGGTTACTGAAACGTCACCTACAAAATCAATTTAGAAGCCGTTATTCACATATTTATGATTAATTGACGATATTATGCAATAAACGCACTTTGCCGACGCCATGACCTGAACGTGTATCGTTCAGCTCCGGAGAAACCTCTTTCCCAACTAAGCTACGCCGATTGTTATCTGGACAGCCTGTTATCTAAGTCTTTTGTGGGGGTAATCTCACATATTCCCCCACGTTGAGAGAGAGGTCAGGGCACAAGCCTGAGTGGTGGAGTTAACGGCTGGGTCTATGAGTTCGGGGGCCAATTGTAATAAAAACACCGGGACTCGAACCATGGATCTCTCAGCTGCGGGCAGAGAGCTTTACCAATTAAGCTACGTGAACGACTGCTAGACAGCTTATTATCTATCTTTTGTGGAACGGAACTTCACAATCCTCATAAACTATAAGAAAAAGAACACGGTATTCACGGGTGACTGATTTTGATTTTTCCAAATTCTTCCAGGCGGAAATGGAATTGCACTGTGAATTGTACGGTTAGACAAATTTCTTTAGTAAATGAAAAAGTACCCTTTAAAATAATGTCGTTAAATCTGTTTTTTTTTCAACAGTATGCTGTTATGCGAAAATACGGTTCTTTCATATCGTCAGGGAAAGAAACGGTTATAGTAACACATTTTTACAACCGGAAATATAATTTCACTGTGATTTTACGGTTATGCCACGGTGTCCTAAGAAAACTCAAAAATAACAGTTGAAGGAGTGTAATGCGCAATCACAAATGACTTCGAAATAAGCTAGTACAGACAAGCGTCTGCGTAGCTTAATCGATTAAAGCGATCACTCTGGAGCTCTGGGGATGACCGATCCCTTGGTTCGATTCCCTGTGTCGACGAAAGTAAAGCGTTTCTTTACAGGAGTTGTTTAAAAACGGTTTAAGTGGTTAAAGAACAACAACAAATATTTGTAAATGACAGCAGTATGCGGAAACGCCCGTGAAATATTGAACTTGATGCACGAAACAGAAAATGAAAGATAAAAGAACAAAAAATGCAGCTGTGAACTAAATATTTGAAACAAGAAATAAGCAAAACTAAAAAGTAAGAAAAAAATAAAGAAATTTCAAAGGAAATAAAATCTGTAAATTGCGGCAGATGCGTGAGGAAGGGAAAAAAGTAAATTAATTACGGAAAAATAAATTAAATATCTATAAATTATTAGGGAACGCAGAAGTTGTCTCCTTTTAGTTATTGTTAAAATCCGTTGAAGTATGGCATGTAAAAGGATGTAGGGAAAATGAAATGCGACACAAAAGAAAGAAAAAGATCGCTTTTGTTGTTCTAACGGGCACAAATGACCCTATAAAACATGTGTTATAGCAACAATAGAGACTTTTATAATATGCAAAAAAATATAGCGCCGAATTAGGTTGAGGTTGAAAGATACCACTCTCCTTGAGTGTTTTCCGCTTTATGAAAATACACTATCTGGGCAAAAGTATACGGACTCCCAGTGGTACGCACTCGGAGAGTCCTGAGGCATATATTTATACGATGTTGGGTCCTCTTTTGCATCGATGACAGCCTGAACACGTCTGGGGAGACTTTCCACCAGTTTTTGAGAGGTGGCCATAGGACATCACAGCGGAAGTTAATGCTGGCAGTGAGTATGATCGGTTTGGCTGGAGACTTAATCGGCGTTCTATTTCGTTCGAAAGGTGTTCTATGGGATTGAGATCGGGACTTTGAGAAGGCCAGTCCTGTTTTTGAACACCCATTTCGTCAAACCATGGCTATACAAGTCTCGATGTGTGAATGGAGCAGTTACCCTGCTGGAAGAGAAATGGGCCTTCCCCGAAATATTGCAATAGAGTTGGGATTGCAGCATTGACCAGAATGTCCACATGCATCTCAGAGGTCGTTTTTCCAAACATGCACGGCAGGACCCAGGCCAAACCCTGAAAAACACCCCTATACCATGATGCTGCCACCACGAAACTTGACAGTCCGCACAATGTACTCGCTTAAGAAGCTCTTGCCGGGCAACCGCCACACCCAGATGCTGCCATCGGACTACCAGATTGTAAAGCGAGATTCATCATTCCAAAGAACATTTTACCACATGTCCACAGTTCAATGACGGTGAGCTTTGTACCACTGCAATCAACGGTTCGCATTCTGGGGAGTGATGTTCGGCTTATGAGCGGCTTCACGACCATGGAATCCCAGGTTTCGTAACTCTCAACGAACAGTCCTGCTGCTAGCACTAACGCCTGATGAACTTTGAAACTCCTGAGTGATTTCAACCAACAAGAACTTGCGATTTTGTGTCACGACCCTTTTCAGAGTTCTACGGCAGCGTCCACTAATTGTTTTCGGCCTGCCACTTCGATTTTCTGCAGTTTCACTGCCGCGACGTTTCCACTTCACAGTTACATCACACACAGTGGATTTGGGTTTCTGTAGCATGTCCGAAATCGCACGAACTGATATACCTCAAAGGTGGAATCCCACTGTAATGCCACGATCGAAGTGACTAAGCTCCTTTGACTTACTCATTGTCTCACAAACGCATACATATGACCTGACAAACCACTACCACCCCTTTTATAACTGTCGGTTACGCATTAAATTACGTCACCGGCCAGATTCACTTCTTTCGGTGAGTGTTCGGATACTCTTTTGGCCAGACAGTGTTTGACCAGACAGTATTTTCACACTGTTGAAATTTCTGTAAAAATAACATCAGATTTAACGACTATATTTTAACGGTTATTTTCTCGTTTACCAAAGAAATTGTTGCCTAACCGTAAAATCACAGTGAAATTCAATTTCGGGTGGGAAGAAATTGGAAAAGTCATAATTAGTAACTTTGAATACGGTGTTCTTTTTCTTATAGTTTATGATAACATTGTTTGTCAATCGTAATTATGTAATGTAACCTAACCTCTTCTAAATCGCTTTTTGTTGGTTACGGTTCAGTAAACGTACACATATAAAATTACAGTATCTTAACTGTTTTTGTAAAATATGGTTAATGCGTATGGACAGACTGCTACCGACTACTTTACCGCAATTTTATCTCTCAAATGCTTAACAACGTACTTTTCTCTCTACGTGTGTGGTTTTTGGGTATTTCACTTCTGTTTTTACTTCACAAATATCTCAGTGCCAATTTCTTTTCCGAATGTTTACTTACTTCCTCTTTTCGGAATCTATACTTAACAAACATTGTGGCTCTTTAGTAGATGTGCACACTTTACACATCGACACGATTTCTCTCTTATATATTTGTATACTTTAGGTGAGGATTTTGTGCGAGTGTCTATGCCTTTTGATTTCTTTTCGCAGAGGTGCCAGAGAAGCGCGCTTTACAGCGTGTGCCAACGTTCCTTCTTTTTTTATGAGTTGGAAACTAGTTCTGGCTTTTCTACTGGAACTATCCTTTGCATTAGTGCACCTTCTCCGTGGCGAGCTATTAACCTTGAATTTTAGACTAGCCTTCAGCACACGTGTTACATACTTGCGTTTTAGGGCTCCGTCTTCCTTATCTGTCTTGCCTAGTGGCCGTTCAGTTGTGTGGTCGAAGGCAGCCAGCGTGCCCTTGCCCTCAACAGGGTGGCACCAGTGCAGTCTCTGAACACAAAGTACTGTGGTATAGTGATGGCAGACCTACTGGAGGTGTCAGACAGCATCGAGTTTAGTCGTTACAACTTTCGGATCTGCAGTGGAACCTCACGGATGTATCGCAGCATGGATGTGAAACCTTCGAGTGTAGTACCTGATTTAAACGGGTCACGTAACGGCTAGAAGCGCATTTTGATTTTTTGAAACAGTTTCTGAAAGCCCTAAGAAGGTAAATATCACCGGTAATGCAATGATTCCAGTAGCAGTTGTAGATGCAAACGCGTAACGTACGGTGGTTTGACTCAAAATGTTTCAGGGGCAAACTCGGAGAAGCTCGTCTGTATGTCGATTGATACCTGCCATGACAGCCATCTCAGCAGTTTTGTAAAATACGCCAGGCATCAAAAAAATTTATAAACAGACACCTATTCACCATTCCCATTCGCTTTTCCCGCCAGATGTCTTGCTACAAAGGGTAACCTCAGCAGACATACACCATGTGATCAGAAGAAGTGACTGGAAACTTTGATATTTTGGTTATTCTGAAAATAAGTGAAAAATTAAAATGGAATTGGTTCACCTTCTGCTGAGATAAAAGCGGCCACTCTAGTACAAAGCCTATAAACCTATTTTTGTAATATTGTAGTTGGAATTGCCAGCCTTTCTTGCAAAAGTGAAGTGGTCATTTGTATAGCTGATATGAAGTGACGTGGAATATCAAGCACTCGACGTTCCAATTCCTGCCACAGGTGTCCTATAGGATTGAGATCAGAGCTCTGAGAAGATCAGTCTATCTTTTCAATGTCCATATCAGAAAACCATCTCTGCACGATTTCCGGTGCATAGACAGAAGAACGATTGTACCAACACAAAAATCTGCTTTCCCCAAACAGTTGCCATAATGTGAGCAGCATGAAATTCTGTAAACATATCCACATAGTCTTTCGTTCGGGAGTAGTAGACATTGGTCTTTGTGTAATATCTTCGTAAGAGATTAAAATCACGTTTTTCAACTAATGGATATTTATTGCAAAACGCTGACCGTAGTTTTGCTTGGACCACGTCACAAATTTTTTAGAACGGCAAATTACAGGGTGCTTCCAGCCAGTATTGGTCGTTGTGTTAAGAGTGAGGGTTCTTTAGAAATATTCGTCGTGGTGCTAGTAAATACATGAATAGATGAAAAAACAACGTATATAAGCACAAATTAAAAACTTTTTACTTTCTTACTACAGTTTCGCTGCCTCCGTGTTGCAGCTTCTTCAGTGCAATGCTTTTTAAGTGACACATCGTTGAGTGGTAAACTTCCCAAAAAATTGTTGCCAACAATTTGAAAGAAAAAGATATGGAAAAAAATTAAATTAAATAAGTTAAAAAGGGAGGTTAAACATTTGCTGACTAATTAACAGTTAATATTAGTTCAACAATGTGAAAAACCATTCTGTGCCAGATACAGATGATCTGCTGCCGAAAAACCAGTGCTAGTGGTAATTTGGGTTGAGCAATGATTGAAGACGGCTTGAACGAAAATTCGTGATCAGCTTGCCAACAGTGTTGTGCAATGTTAGCTTTTTGAAGCTATCTGAGAGCTGTTCACAGATTTTGTTTCTACTGTCATACAATCTTTACATAACTCACATCTCCACGATTTCAATATGTATGCTTGTATCAGTGAAGAGTTAAACTACAGCTGGAAGCCATGAGGTTTCACATCTCACAAGGTGCGTAAGACCCTGTTGAAATTTATCGGTTAACTGGGCATGAGTGTCAACAGGACATACATTTAAATTCAAACTCTGAACACCTTCGGTGTCAGAAAACAAACTTTCAGTAAAGTTTTCAAACGTTTGGGGGCCGGCAAGATCGCTTTGCAGACATGATTT
>JJRW01S0004125.1:77956-89262 GCA_001188405.1 Loxosceles reclusa | reverse complement strand
AGTTTCGTCATCTACTGTTATTGAAATAAAACTTTTAGGACTTTGAGCAGTTTCAGTCACTTGAAAACTTTGTAAAGGTCAATACTACAGACATTGGGAATCGAATCTCAGGTGTCTCAATTCCGGAATGATCTTTCTACAATTACTCTATGCCGGCGGATGTGGAAATACCTTATTATCCATGTGTATTGTTGGAGGGAGAATCTTGCATCCCTTCCCCCCAACAAAGTTGAGAAGTCAGGGCACAGGGCTTATCTCGAAGTAGAGGACCGTAACGAGACCGAGGATCTGTGTTCAGATGCCAGTGTCGAGCCTACCGACACTGGAAATCGAGCCTCAGATCCTTCAGTACCGGAATGAGCGCTATACTACTGAATTACGCCGGCGACTGTAGAAATACGTTATTATCTATATACAGGGTGATTCAAAAAGTATCTCGAAAATTCACATGTAGGTAGAGGTGTCCGAAGAATGCATTTTTGGAAATGGAAACTGTGTGAGGAAATGGCGCATTGAAGTGGTAGAGGACACAGTTCAGATTGTACCAGCAGTCGTGTGGCTAACTCGTAAATCCTCGTATGGATGTCACGTGGTATGCATCACTGCTCAAACGCGGAGCTCGCCGACATGCATTCCATGTATGGGGCTGCTGACGGAAACGGATTAGGTGCTCTAAGGATGTACAAACAACGATTCCCGGATAGACAACTGCCGAATCGCCAAATGTTCGAGCGAATTCTCCGGCAGCGGTGCGAGAGTGGATCGTTCGGCGCTTCCATGTACGATGCGGTCAGGGCAAGGTATCGCAGAACTCCTACATTGGAAGAAGCGGAAATACGCTCAGTTGAGGATAATCCTACCACGTTGACTCTATTGATCGGTCCTGGTGGTCCAGTTCTTTGGCCATGACGGGGGGGATCGCCAGATTTAACATGCATGGATTTCTTCTTCTGGAGGCACATGAAGAACATGTTCTACGAAAGTCTCATTGAGTCCAATGAAGATTTCGTGGACGGACTGTCAGTTGCTGCCAGAAATGTGCGTGATATACCTGGATTGCTAATGCACGGCAATCAATGCGCCGACGATGTGAATCTTGTATTACTGTTGGTGATCGCACGTTCGAGCACCTGTTGTGAAACGTTTAATCAGTAAATTGTTTGTTTCTTTTGTCTTGACCTACCTCTTATTTACCTGTTGTTGATACCTTGCTTACGTGCCAGAACTTCAACGCGCCATTTCTGAACACACTTTCCATTACCAACAATGCTTAGTTCGGGCACCTCTTCCAGCCTGTGAATTTTCCCCAGATATTTTTGGATCACCCTGTATGTTGTGTGTGGGAAGCCTTACTCCTCCTTCACGAAGATAGGAGTTATGGTTTGCCTGATTCCTAACCGGGGGGGGGGGTATTAGTAACGACCTATGATCGATGATGAATGGATGTCATTGCACCAAGTCGACCACCTTTTGCTGCTAGTAGGATTCCCACCTAAGATTTCTTGCATCCGTAGAAAGACGGTGTATAAGGCTTTTTAATTCTACCATGGATCTTACAGACAGTAACTGCTGATGAAGATATGTAGAAATCAACATATTAAACTCCCCATATTAACAACAAACTGGACGTTATCATCGTTCACAAAATACTCTCTTTTGGCAATTCCGGTGTCGGTTATTCAAATGAATCTGTTCTGAAATTCCTTTCGGTTTACAACTATATTGTATGTACATAACTATATATGCTCGACAGGTTTTAACAATGAGAAAAAATTTCTCCAGGTCTTATAGCTGTCGTATAGGTTCAGAGATGCTAAATGTTTTTCTGGCCCTTCCCGGGATCGAACCAGGGTTTTTCGGTTGGTACCCGGATGTGCTAACTACTCCACCAAAGGGACACAAATCAGATAGATCTTTGAACGTTCTCGCTGGCAATCTGAGCCAGGTTTTTTTAAATTTATTTTTCGGCTGTTCTTCATTTTGAGAGGACTCAAATTCCGAAATAAGTCTATCTGATTTGTGCCCCTTTGGTTTAGTGGTCCCTCTGAAACCCTGGTCCAATCCCACGAAGGGCCAGAAAAATATTTAACATTTCTGAACCTATACGAGAGCTATAATACCTGGAGAAATTTGTTCTCATTAACTACATTGTACACTTTGTAAAGTCCACCCACAAATGACTTTAATATAAGTTACGCAGTAACCCCCGTCGGCGTAGCTTAACTGGTAATGCGGTCACTCTAGAGATGACAGTTCCGTTGGTTCAAATCCCGGCGTCGACATAAGTGAAGTTTTTCTTTATAACTTTCTTGTGAGGATTATCGTGTTTAACATAGCAGTGAACAGTTGTGATTTGCTTCATGGATTCACAATGAACAGCAAAAGGAAAAACAGAATTTTATTGTCCTTCCGTTCCAGACATGTCTTGTTACCTTGTCAACCCAAGTAATATTAAACCGCGTACTGCTCCTGAAACGATGAAATAATTAGCACTCAGACAACTGAGTTTCTGGGGTTGTTTGTGAAAGACAAAACTGTCACAGTTTCGCATTATCAAACACAGTTAAACCGAGTGCTTCGAGTTTATTAATGACCAGATGGATAACAGAATGTTGAACTCTCAGCCCTTACAAAAAAATGAAAATTTAGTTCAACATGAAACACAGTAACACATTTATTGAGAAAACAGAGTGCCACAGCACATACACTTGCTGTATAATCTCTGGACTTAAAATATACAATGACCAATATTGAGTAAAAATATAATGCAAGAACCTTAAAAAAATTGAAGACATGACGTGAGATGTATATGTGTGAAAATAAAAATAATACGTGTTTACAGTTCAATATTTTCATAAGAGTAACTGTGTGTTGCCATAAAATCTGTGTATGGCATTGCCGTTCCATAGCGGTTAATACCTCTGCTGTTTCAGTTGACATTGTCCTAATTGCGAAAAAATATGGATAGACAAACAAACATACCAGAAGATAAAATTACATAAACACAGAAAGTTCAATATGAAAGAAACAAGACAAATTGTTGAAAAGACTGCAGAAATTGGAATTTCAGTGAAAACATACCAAGAGAGGAAAGAAGTCCTCCTAAGGTCTATCTCAAGAACTTTTCTTGAAGAAATGCTTGTAGAAAGTACAAACAACGAAATCAACGATTGGCCAATTTTAGGTTCTTTAGAGATTTCAAGCGGTAGAAGTGAACGTCAGGTATTCTTAATGCACGTGCAGAATCCAGCAGCTCCCAGTGTAGCAGTAGCGATGATGACTTGCAAATACCAACACGTTCCAACTTGTATTATTCCAGTGCTAATCAATTGCCGGAATTAGATAGTTTGATTGAAAGTCAAAGAAGACTGCTTTTTGTCAGACTATATCAAAAGTGTTACCATTTACATAACATTTACCTTTTGATTACTCTGAAAAGTCTGGGAATGGTTTCCGTGTTACTTTGTCACTCACCCCTGTGAGGTTCTCCCCTCACAACATGCAATGATAACAAGCTATCTCTGCTGCCGTCGGTATTGTTCAATTGGTAGAGCGCTCGTTTCGGTACAGAGAGATTCTCAGATCGAATCCCGGTGTCTACAAAACGACTTGCTACAACTTGGCAGCTTTAACTACGATTAAAAGGACGTAACTTCGCGTACTAAGTCTACTATAAAGTTGTCTTATCTTCTACATAATGCATAAAATATAAGCACTGAGTCAAATTAAAATAAAGGATTTCATTTTGCCCAACACTTTGACCATTTTGGGCATTCGTCTTATCAGTCTGGAGTGAGTCTCTTAAGTTTTTTACGCAATTTACGCATGTAATACATTTTGTATCAATAAACTTACGCCAGAAGGGAATGAATTAATTAAGCTTCAAGCAAGGAGACTTCTTTCAATACATTTTGTCAAAGGGCCAATTATACGTCTTATGTTAGCGCTTTTTACCGTCATCAATAATCTAGCGAAAGCATTTCTGATGTCTGAAGCAAGATCCCTAGGATCGAAAAAGAACACCCCACCTTTTTCTTATCGCACATTTCGTTGCAAGAATCGCGAGTGGTTTGTGCTTTAGAGAAGCTTTTCACGTCACCGAGTGATTTATTTATATGCGGTTACTGTCTTTTGGAATCATGACGGTAACGATCATTTAAAGAGCAGTATACAACAATATTAATTAAAACTGCAAGGAGGGAGCTCGCAAAGTCATGGAAGTGCACAAGAGGTTTAATATTTCTAACTTCAATTTTCGAGGCGGTAAAAGGATGGCGTATTGTAACTTGCGCGGCAATGTACTGGTTTGTGATACGCGGAGTCAAAAAACGATGGAAGATGGGTTCCATATAACCGTTACAGTCTGAAATCTTGTGGCCGGGCCCATGCTGACATATTGCGCCAATATGCAACATAGAGGGTACGGATGGAGTCTCAAGTCGTCCTCCGTACGTGTTCAACGCTCTCTTCGTTCGGCAGCCGCATACAGTGCTTACTCTACCGTCACAACTGGCAAGGTTTACAGGTGTTTGAAAGCTGAAGTTTACCTCAACATTTGTGCTCTGTCTTCCTCTCAGACATCATTATACAGTGAAATACACTGGGGATGTACAAAATTGTAAGTCACTATAAATTTAAGTAGTGGAACCGCATCTGAAAAGTCCAGTCAGTCAGAAATTCACGTCGGCTTCGCATACTCTGATTTGGAATTGCTATTACTGAATTTTGATCCAGCAAAAACAGTACTTTTGAACAATTAGAACATTTTCGACTGGCAAAGAGGAATACGACATTTCGATGGGATGGCACCTCTTTTGAAACGAAGACAGCAGTTACATCACAACTCGTTTGGTAGTTTAAGCAAGTCATCGATAAGTCAGTCGGTTGAAAAGTCGTCAGTTTGTAAAGAAACACTTACTTTTTGTCGACGCCGGGATTCGAACCAAGGGATCTGCCATCCCCAGAGCTCCAAAGAGGCCGCTTTAACCGATTAAGCTACGCCGACGCTGTAATTCTGTGCTTATTTTGAAGTCATTTGTGGGTGGACATTGCAAGTTACGTTACCATAATTAAGAGACAGCGCGTTAATTTCCGGCGTAGGAATTCAATTGATTTTAAAGTGTACAATAATCAAACCTTCAAGCAAATCACTTCTAACTTTTCAGGATACACTATAAAGTAAAGTCAACTACACAACGAAGATTTAGCTTTAAGACCAAGACTTTATTGATCAGATTTAATACATCAGCCTCTGTTAGTTGACCTCTAACAAACATCACAAAAACAAAGCTCGCGTATGAACTTTACTAAAGAGATATGAAATGCAAAGTGACATGTGTAAAATATTTAGCTATTATCTCATGAAAACCATTCAGATCCGACATTCAAGCACTCGTAGTTGACTTCTTAGATGAAGATAAACTCTTGTTTGCTATCTAAATCTAAATACTGTGTTTCGCATGTATGCTTTTATATCAGGCGTGGTTAATTGGAATTTAATGGCACAAGGACTTGTATAATCTATGCTGTGCCAGACAAGGTACATACAGGGCACTAAAGGACTTGAGAGCCTCAAAGACGCTACGTCACTCCCTGTACTCACCAAAAAGGCGAGCCCCCCTCCCCCTCCGAGAGAACTTATACCGGAGGAAGGAAAATACGGTGGTCATGTCATCATTGGTGGAAGTAAAGACTTTATATGACAAATTTTTGCGTAGGAGTGTGAATTCAAGATGCTAATTACAAGGAGGCTGTCACAATATGTTATTTTCCTTGATATGTAGAAATTAAGCGTGCTTGTCATAGGCTATGAAGAACATTAACACGGTTTTTCGTCTCTGTGTATGCTACGTAGCCTATAGAAAAGAATAGCGTAAAATTTACGCTATTCTTTCCCAGTTTATACTAAAGCATTCGTCTCTCACTTTTCTCACAGCTTTCATTAGAGTATTTATATCATTATTTTGTTCATGAGTTACAAGTTCGTGTCGTATTTTGTTATTCACGAGAACGTGTTCACTTTTATTCGGAAATGCTTAAATATTTTAGTGTTACCATTATCCTTTTATCAACACATTTAAATTATCACGGCTTCTTGAGCTGTGTCAATCTTCCCCTTGTTTTTTTCTGAAGCCGCTCGCAAGAATTGTTATGTACATGCATATGATACATAGTGTCTTTTGAGGAAGTATGATTAATTGAGATGAATTATCTGCGACACGTTATTACCTAGAAATGTGGCCAGCCCGTACGCCCTTTTTTATTTTTGTTATTATGCATGATACGTTGTAACATCTCGTCCTGTAGACATCGGAATTCGAGAAGCGAATCTGTCATTTCCTGTCCGAGCGCTCTACCAATTGAGTTATGCCGACGGCTACAGAGTTATCTTATTACCGATGTGTACTCTGGGTGGGAGGGGGTATCTCACACCCTGCCTCAAGAAGTTCTTGAGGTAAGGTGTGAGATTTTATCAGGGTAGGGCGTGAGAGATCAGAGTCTGCCTGACCTGAGTGGTGACCTGAATCTAATGGACCCCCCTCCCCCCCCTCGTTCGACTGGAAGTGTAACAAGTCGCTCTGCCGAAATCGGTACTAGAACCGCGGATCTCTCAGTTCCAGAACGAGCGCTCTACCAATTCAGCTTTATACCGTCAGCTGCAGAGGCAGCGTGTTATTGATGTGCATTATCCCCATGGACGTAATGTAACATCTCCACAAAGGGGCTTAATTTTGAAAATAAATCAGTTTTGTTCTAAGTATCTTTCTTACGTCGACATATGTGACAACACAGATTACTGCATTTCTGCAGCAGCAAGTACTGTTTGCAGAATTCTGGGTGTCGTAAATTTAAAGGTTCAGTTGAATCAGTTTTGTGAGCAATTTGAATTTTTAGTTGATGATTTGCAACTACCTGTGTTACTTGTGATTGACTTTATTGCAAAGTTTAAAGTCAAGTTAGAGTTTTCTGTTAAATTGCTAAGCATAGGTGTTCCTGAAGTTAACGATGTACCGGATGTACATGTGGACTTGGCACATATGCCTGAAAATGATGTTTCTGTCCTTAATGCTTTGTTGAATGAATACAAACATTTATTTACCGGTAAGCCCGGTTGTACTCATGTTATGTATGCATCCATTGATACTGGTGACGTGAAGTCTCGTCCGTACCCAGTGAATGATTGCAAACGTGCAGAGATACAGCGTCAGGTAAATAAGCTATTGGAAATGGATATCATCCGTCAGTCACAAACTCCTTGGTTTTCTCCATTTGTGTTGGTACCAAAGAAGACTAGAGATTGGCGAATGGCCATTTATTACAGAAAGTTAAACAAATCGATATATCCACCTCAATATTCGTTGCCGAAAATTTCGGATATATCAAGGAATTGCAAAGTGACGAAATTTTTAACGACACTGGATTTAAAGTCTTTGTACCACCAGGAGCCTATCATGGAGAGAAATATACCCAAAACTACAGGATCTTTCGAGTTCTGTCGTCTTCCTTATGGTACTTCGTCCGCAGATTAGATTTTCCAACAGCTTATGGACATAGTGCTTCAGATTGTCTTAAGAAAGTGCTGTCTTGTGTTTATTTGGATGATATCATATTATCCATAGTGAAACGTTTGATGACCATGTTAGATGTGTTCGAATGGTATTACGATTGATTTAAAATGTTATATTAGCCTTAAACTTGAAAAAAATGTAATTTTTTTGTCAGCAGAATTAGTACATCTTGGTTAAAAGATTTCTGCCAAGGATATCGAAACCAACTCACGAAAGGTTTATACTATTTTGCAATACCCTGCTCCTAAAACGTCGAAAGCGATACGTTCATTTTTAAGTGCAGTCAGTTGGTTTAGCAGATTTATTCCTGCGTATGTTTTCGTAGCAGAGAGCCCTTGTTTCAGTTAACATCTGTCCGAAAGAAATGGCAGTGGACCGACGCTCATAAACAAGCGTTGTAGTTGTTAAAACAAAAATTAGTTATGAGTCCTCTATTACAGACTCCAAAAGACAGTGTTCCATTTGAGTTGTTTACAGATGCTCCAAATCTGGATTTGTCCGGTTGTCTGCTGTAAGAATGTCACGCTATTTGCTATGTTAGTCGTGTTTTTACAAGCTGCGGAAAAGAATTATACTACAACCGAGTTAGACTGTTTAGCGGTTGTATGGACTTTAGACAAATTTCGAGCCTATTTGAATCATTTACCAGTAAATGTTTACACAGATCATGCAGCTTTGGTACACCTACACACTGCCAAAACATTGAATAAAAGACATGTAAGATGGATTACGCATACAGGAATACCAGATAAATATTCATCACAGACCTGGTCTCAAACACTAGTTGTCTGACGCGTTGTCTCGACATCCACTTCCGTGTGAAAGTGATAAATCTGTTACCGAAGAAGTGGACGGAAATATTTTAAATGTTCTGTACATTTACGAGAATTCCTCTAAAAACGATATTCATGGCGCACAATTAAATGGCACAGAGGTTGGTGACATATACAGATTTATTGCGAAAATGAAAGATTCCGCGTTTAAGAATAGAAAAGAAGTAGAAAGCAAATCTAAACGTTTTTGTTTAATTGACAATTTATTGATTTATTGTACTATAAAAAATCGTAATCCTCCATATCGTATTGTATTACCTAAAGATACTTACCTTCTAACAAGAACTTTATGATAATTTATTAATGGCTCATCCTGGAGTTCGACGATTTCTTAAAAGCGCCAAAGCTTCCATATTTAATAAACTATCCATATATATTGCTGGCCCTTATCCGTTATCTGATAAAGGTCATAGATATATTTTCGTAGTTCTAGATATTTTGAGTGAATGGGTAGAAGTATTTCCACTTAGATATGCTAATTCGGCCGAAATAGCTCGTATATTAGTTAGAGAATTATTTACGAGATATGAGGCCCCTAAAGAGATAATCACTGACAACGATAGTGTATTTGTTAGTACTTTATTTAACACTATTTGTCAGGAGGTTGGTATCTCTCATATTAAGACAACTCCTTATCACCTGGCTTGTAACAACATAGAGCGATACAATCGTTCTATTATAAAAATGGACCTTGTTATATCTCGTATAACCACGCGCTCAGCGGGATTATAATCTTCCATTTTTTCCCCACGCGTTACGCACATCGGCTGTTCGCCAGCAGAATTATTTCTCTGTTGAAAAATGCTTTCGCCATGGGATAGATTAGTTAGTACGGAACTTCATCAGAATTCGAAGTTCAAACTTATATTGAAATTTCTGAATTAATTCCTAAATCCTCTTTAAAATTACGTAAGTCACAAGAGGCCAACGTTAGTTTGATAGTTATTTTGTTAACAAACGTTATTTTGATAGAAAACGACGATTACCAAATATTTCAGTGGGTGACTTAATGTTACTTAAGCACATTTCTTGTCCGATGCAACTGAAAATTTACTTCCAGGGTAACATATATCAAGGTTACTACGATGTCTTTAATTCACATGGAAACTGATAAAATCTGTGCAGCACATGGAAAATGTTAGACTATTATCAGAGAAACGAAAACTTTGATTAATTTTTAATTGATTGTGATTTAAATGTTAACCCTAAATGTAAATTTGTAAACAATAAAAAACTTATCTGAAATTGTTGATCCTCAGTCTGAGGTAGATAGTACGATTGAATGTTCCTGATTTAATCGAACAAATTGAGGACATTTGATGTCGATAGTCCAGTTCGCAATAAGGCCAAAGTTGATTTAGACTCTTTAAACGAAAAGCACAACCCACTCAAGTAGAAATTGAAGCCACTCGCTCTCTCGTGCAATCCCTTTTTTTATATGTGAACCCAAAAGTCAAAAGTCTTTCCCTAATTTGATTCCTTTTGCTTCCAGAAGAGTAGTTGCTTTCCAACGACTCGATCAATATTATGGCATCCCATCTGCCAATTTTGGGGGCGCTCGAAAACGACGAAGAACTACCCCGTCTCGAGTAACTAAGAAGCGTTATGAAGTTGATTCTTACGAAGAACCCTCTCTTTTTGTCTCTACGGAATCTTCAATGCCTGTTGTACTGAAGAGACCAAACGAAACAACTGCCGATCCGTGTGAAAAGTTACCACGTGTTCATCCTTCTATACGAAGCTAGCGTCCTTTGGAGCATTCCGCTGTGCCAGAGGCCAAATGCCCTACTGAGCCTAGTGACGTACCTTAGATGATGGTGCCTCCGTTGCAAGTAAAGAGACTACCACGTTTAGTCAACAATCCAAACTACGTTTAATCCTCCTTGAGGCGGTAATCAACAACAATGGTTGATTGTTCTGATATTTTCCTTCCAGGTGGATAAGTGTTGGAAAACAAACCCGAGCAAAAATGACCAAACTAGAGCTGTTACCATTTTTTTTATATTTTTGAAACATAAAGGAACTAATAAGCTTCTGGTATTAACATGTTTATATTTTCTCAATTTTTTTTTGCTTCCGTGAACAATCTTGGAACGTTAATTAGGTTAGTGAATAAATGCCGTAATGAATACTTGTTTCAGTTCCAATGTGTGTAATGTGTAATCTGCCCAGCTTTTTATTTTTTTATAGACGCTTACCATAACCATTTGAAGAAAGAACTTAGACACTGGATTACTCTTTATTAGGAGCTGCTTTACTTCTGTTGTTAACTGTCTTGTGTAAGAGGTTCGTGGCATCGAGTACCTGTCGAGTCCTGTACTTGTATAGTACTCTTGCACCGGACAGTGTTCAAGACTTTAGATGCACTGAGGGCTCTCTCTCTCTCTTGCTCCCGGGCCCTCCGTCGCAATTGTATTTTAAACTTATTTACTGCCTGGATGACAGGCTTGAGGTCAGTTCGATATGCATTGTTATCTCAATTTTTATTATCTTATTATCTTAATTTTTTCATGGCATTCCGTCTTCAGAAACTTCAGTTCTGCGCTTAAACTCAACCCAGCACACAGTGGGTGTCAAACACAACCTCCCTCAACTCCGGTGTGAACGATCCTAGAGGTGTAATGATTTCTAATGTCCTCCATGTTAACCATTAACATTCCCATAAAGCAGAAAAAGACTAACGTGTCCATACGCCTCAACGAGAAAGAATGAACATTAAAAGCGAAATCACGTCGACAGTGACTGACAGAACCGACGTATAAATAGATGCTGTCTTGTTCACTCTCTCTCTCTCTCTCCTTTCTACAAGAAGTCGAGATTATATTATTTTTAGTCGAGACCTGAAAGAGATCAAAGTGTTTATATAAAGTGAAGCTAAGTGATTAAAATAGTGCCGTGAAGGTGT
>JJRW01S0004121.1:47032-58061 GCA_001188405.1 Loxosceles reclusa | reverse complement strand
TGACACTGAATGGCTGACTGAGAGAGAGATTTCAAGGTTCTTTTGTCCTTGTTAAAGTGTTCCCGTTTTACACGTCACTCAGAGCCTCAAAAAAGTTTTCCTTAACTCTTTTTCCCTTGCCCCTTCCTTCCTCCTATACCCATGCTTTTCCTTTCTCCTAAATCCGTGTTTTTTCCTTCCTTCTAAACTCATGCTGAGAATTTCGAATAAGAGATTTAGATTCTATAATAGCCTATCAATCTTCCCCATTATAATCCACGTTTAGTAATAGACTAACAATTTTCCCCAATATTGAATTCAGCCTTATTGGACAATAATTCACTGCGATTTGTCTGTCTCTACAGTTAAACATTGGAGGGACATTAGCCAATTTCCATTCCTCAGGAACTGTATCTGTATTGAACGACTGGGTAAAGATTATTTTGTAATGCTTCTGGGAGCAAATCAGCCACTTCAAATTAGCATTATCGGGTAAATTTCATCAGGTTCTGGCGCTTTTGTACTTTTTCCACAGTTGTTTGTGAATCTCTTGTTTGCCAAAAATTATATCATTCATCTGCCCTGGCACTAAGCTTCGAGTCCACTATTTTGGACAAAAACCGATTCAAAGCAGCTATTAAGAAACTTCGCCATACGAAAGTCATGGGCAATAAGATCACTTTTTGAGGACAAAAGAGGTTCAATCTTTTCAGAACTACTCTTGAGAATTTTGGCGTAGCTGAAAAACACTTTTGGGTTGGAATATAATTTTTTTGCAATCGCTAACTCGTGTTCTTCTTCTTATTATTTTTTTTTTGCATTTTGTACTTTATATTTAAATTAGTTTCTAGGCTGATTGTAAGTATCTCTATCCGATTGATTACAGGAAATTTTGAAGGTCTTGAAAACATTTTGCTTCTTGTAAAATAAACTCTTTAACTCTCCATTAAGCAACGGAAGACTAATCTTCCGAGGAGTTGACTTCTTTTTTAAGGGAACGAAACTATAAGCAAGTTTTTTTTTAAACTTTGAGCTAAAATCATATCACTTCTCATCCGCATTGAGACCAGCCAAAGTAACTGCAAACTCTTCCGAAGCACTTTCCCTGAAAAACACGTCCAGCTAACATTGTTGAAATGGCTTCATATATTGGTAATCTATCGAAGACATTCATCCTGAGCCCGATCGCGTTGTGTGCACGCCCTCTCGCAGTCACTGATTCCAACACTTCATGGTTTGATCAGAACGAGCAAAGTGACTGCCAATTCACGGATGTGACCATCTACCTTCTTGCAATCCAATAATACTCCCTTCCTCTCTCTAACTCTGATACCCGAGTGAATTGACTTCTCTTGCGTCATAAAAGCATATCTAGTAATCAAAGAATACACCAAAACAGAACTATGAACACGTAGTCTCCGACAACCTTTTTATAGGGAAAAACGGAAAGTCCCGTTACGACCATTGGTGATCAGCCCGTGCATCGAATTACAACTCCAATCATTTGTATACTTACTGAATATATATCAGACTGTCGTGCATGCTGAGGCTTGAAGCAAAACGGTTACTCTTTCATGGTGCGTCTTTTTTATTTATTTATTAATTTATTTCGAAAATGGTAACATCTCCACATATAATTTTCCTTTCTGATAATCCAGCAGAAAATTACATATGTATTCGTGATTTTGTTTGATTACTTTTGATCGCGGGTGTATTTAACATGACCGTGTTATTACACTTTCCCCAGAAGAATATGTACGTCTACGTGCACACACGATCCGAAACAAGTGACATGAAACGAAGATATGTTTGGAAGTGGAGTTTCACACTTTAGTGTCAGACTTGCTGTTCAAGATCACAGTTATCCAAAAGAACAACTGCAACAAATCTGCCAGAGGGTTATAAGCAAAATCGTTCCAATGACTGGTACCAGCGAGGGTTTCATACGTAGAAAACTCGGATTCAACTAACAGTGGTTACTTGGTGGGTCGGTGTTATTTTCGTTCGAGGAACATTGGGTTTTCCCCGGTCATCTGTAATACCAGGCTTCAAGCTAGAATGGAATTCCTACTCTAATCAATCGGCTTTTTTACGTCACAGATTGAAGATAGGTTGCATGTTGCCAGTAATGCTGACGTCTCTTGAAACATAGCCAATCCAAAACAGGTTACGTGAAAAAAGCCTGTCGATTACAGACGGTGTTTTTCGTTCCAGTTTGATGCCTGGTATTCAAGATGGACATGGTTTCTGTTTGTGCTACACATACTGGAAGATGAACCGTACGTGTTTTTCCCAAAATAGTGCAGCTTTCGTGAGCTTCTCATTCAGTGCCACGTGTTTGCAACGTGTTCGTACGATTCGAACCTTCCATCACGTCTCCCAAAAAGTGGGTTTCTCGGATTATCACCTGTTTTTGTGCATCCCGCATGTGTTTCGCCTTAAGTGAACCCAAGTGAGTACAATATTTAATTTCTGTTATGCATAAACCCAGGTAACTGCTTTGTATTGACTTTGCCCCCTCTGAAATTCAGGCCAACTGCTTTTCTAAGCCGCCCGCCCCCTCACGTCTTTTACCAGTTTCCGAATTGTTTGTTTTCAGCAGAACATTTTGCTATACCTTTTCGTACATATACGCTGTGACTTTTTGTGCTGCCATGAATCCGTTGAACCGTTTCCAAAAGCTCAGGCTTAAGAAATGTAAGTTTCTCAACCACCTCCGTTTTTTAATTGAATGCCGTAAAAGAAAAATCATTCCCAACTTCATTAACAGGTCTGTAAAATGCTCTCTTTTTCCATCCTGGGGTATAAGAAGTCGCTCACTTGTTGGAAAATTAAACTACTTCGCACTGTGATTAGAGATTGCCGAAAGAAATTAGCCGCCATCGAAAACGAGCTGTACCCGCTGCACTTAAAACAGTACACAGACTTCCATCATATCGAAAACATATCATGGTTTGGCAGCAAAAACTTCGCGTCGAATCACAAAGCCTCCCTTGGTTCCAAGTTGCACAGGCTCTCACTATCGGTACAACACCAACCCATTTTCCCTGTTTCTTCTGAAACTAATGACGTTGTCGACATTTTGGTAAAATCTCTCTCTGATATGCAACTGAAAGCTTTATCCTACAATTACAATTTCTCGATTTCCACTAAACCTTCTATTCCTTCCTTGGTTGCACCCATTGAAAAGCATTGAAGTTCAGCAAAATATCCCTAGAACAAAAAGAAACTTTGCGCCACTTGGTGGTCCACAATATTTCCCATAACATTGCCATACCCACCGACGTAATTTGAATCCTGCAGAAATGAACGCTCTCACAGAACTAAAAAGGGATCCCGAAGTGGTGTTGACAAAAGCCGAGAAGGGTGGGAAAATCGTTGTTTTGTCAAAAACACAATATTTAAGCGGAGCGGAGAAATTAATTAGCGAAGGCCCATACAAAAAGGTGAAAAAAGACATGAGTGACAGCCAACTTCGACGAACAAAATCCCTCATACAGGACAGCCACATTCTGGACCCCAAAAACAAAAGACAGCTATCGCCATCGTACGCGGTCCCAGGAAGACTCTATGCTCTTCCCAAAATTCATAAAGAGGGCACCTCCCTTTCGTCCCATAATCTCGAACGTAGGGACATGTACCCAAAACCTGTCAAAACTTTTAGCCACTAAGTTTTCAACACTTCTCTCGGCTAACTCACACACCATCAAGAATTCAATCCAGTTCGTTGAGGAGTTCAACAAATTCACTCCCTCCCCCACCACCGTTCTCGCGTCCCTCAATGCGCAATCATTATTTACAAATTTTCGAGTTTCAGGAGACCTCCTATGCTTAAGAGATCGTCTTTCTGAATTTCACTACGCCATCCCTGAAGTTGACATCTCATTTCCTCTACTCACGCATGCGTCACGGAGACCTATTTTTTATTTCACGGTTGCTATTTCAAACAGACAGAAGGACTTGCCATGGGAAATTCTTTGTCCCCCGTACTGTGCGATTTATACATGCACCACCTTGAGTCCTGCATCAAAGAAAAGTTCAGATTTAAGTTTTGGGCCCGTTATGACGATGACACTTTTATTCTTGGGGAAGGCGCGTCGGAGGACATACCTGGTCTTGTCCTGAAAATTAATGAAACGGATCCCCATATCCAGTTTACTTTCGAACCGGAAAACAATGGAATACTCCCCTTTTTAAATGTTTTAGTCAAAAAAAGGGGGACAACGCCTTTTCCACATCATTTTATCGTAAACCATTCGCCACGCGCCTCCCACCACATGCCAAATCCTGCCATCCCTAATAACAAAAAAAATCGCAGCTTTCTATACATTTGCCCACAGAGATATTAAAGTATGTTCAGACAGCTCTTCCCTCCATGAAGAATTAACATTTCACAGATCCGTCGCCCATAAAAGAGGCTATGACCCCTGCATAATTGATTCGGCTTTGAGAAAAATTCGAAAGCCAAAAGTGGAGACTTCTCTTATACCTCATCCGAAGCCCACTCGCAGAAACACTACCTACTCACTTTACCATACTCCCCCAACATCAGCCATTCCATTGCCAAGATTTTAAAAAGGTTTGATTTCACAGTGCCATTCACCCCATTTAGAAAAATTTCTCCATCTACCACAAAAGATCCCTTCCTGCCACAACAGCTTTGGGGCATTTACCGAATTGCGTGTGAATGCAATTTATAGTATATAGACCAGACCAAAAGAGCACTCAAGCACCGCCTTTCGGAGCACAATAATTATGTTAAAAAACAAGAACTCAACAAATCTAGTATCGCGCAACATTGCTGGGAATTGAATCACCGATTCAAATTTCAGTCTCCTGAAATATTATTTAGACCTCATTCCCCTTTTGAATTAGATTTCTTGGAAGCCTTCTTCAGCAACGTGCACTCTACAAACTCAGTGAACGACCACAGGTCCACTCCATCCATGAGTACGGCTTGGAATTCTTTAGTGAGACTTTTTCAACAACAAGTTGGCAACAGGCAAAAAACCGGTTCTTCTTCCTAACAAGATCGTTCCTCATCGACAACAGTGGATCATTCATAGTTTTGAAAAAGTCAGGCCCAGACCTGGCGAAACCTTGGTCAATTTAATAAAATTGTTTTTTGTGCAACAAACGTGCTGAATCCTTGTATAATCGACTTATGCACTAGAACGTCTACTCATTATATAATGGCTTCATACTGCTTCGTTTGTCTTTAGGTGTGCCAGAAGTCCATTTTTGTTTCTTTCCAGTGTTTCTTCATGGCCTTCTTGAATACCAGGCCAAAACCTGGAACAAAACTCCACCTTTAATCTATTTTTCATTCAATGTCCACTGTTTTTTGGATTCACTCTGAACCAATACACGTGAGCATTGGTGGCAGTATGTAACCAGTCTTCAACGAGTGACGTGCATAGAAAAGTCCGTTTAGAGGCGGAGTTTCGGTTCAGTTTCGGGTCTGGCATTCAAGAGAGCAGTGGCTTCTTTGCACAAAGAGCACATAGCTGCAATGACAGGAGCTGGACTCCTAGACTCCACCACTGCCATCTTGAACCGCAGGCTTCAAACTGGAAGAGAATTCCGCCTCTAATGGATCTCGTTCTTTTTACGTCACTCGGTTCCGATTGGCCGTAAGCCAATAGACGTAGGCATTGATGGCAGTATACAACCAATCATCAGCAAGTTGTGTCAAAGAAGCAGATTGATTGGAGGCGGAGCTTTGCTTTCAGTTTGAGGCCTGTAATTTGAGATGGCCGTAGCTGTACTTAAAAAGAAACAATGAAAAAAAAACAGCAAACAGATGGAGGGCCAAGAGAAACACTGACCAGTGACTTTTACAGCTAATTACACTCTCGACACTTCGGGTTTTTCAATTTCGTTGTAAGATTGTATAGAGGAAAGATAATCGGTGGGACGTTTCTGTTATACTTCGGAATGGATATGTTGTGGTAAGGAAAATTTCAGCAGCAGTGACAATATTTCTGAACTCTTAGGCTATTTTCATGATTGCATTTGTGTTTTTGTGAAAATAAAAATGAAGGAATATTGTATTTAAGGAAATTTATCTTTTAATGTCTTTGTATTTTGTTAATTTCGGGAACAATTTATCAAAATAAATATCGAAATTTGATTTTAATTATCTTTTTTATTCCAAAGGTTTTTGATGCTTCTTATTAATGGCGCACTGGCGCGAATCCGTATTGGAGGCGTCGACTTATTGTTACCAAACGATACGTACTGTAAGTACTTACTTTTGAACTGAAATTGCTGTATTATTTATAAATTTATTGAAATTTTATATTTACGTTGTAAAAGTAGTAATATGAAGACTACGCAGTGTAACTTACGGTTATCGTGTGCTTCTAAGTTTCATTTCGTTTACGTAAAACCACTTGTATTGTAACTATTATCACATTGTTTAAGATTCATCATCATGATGTTAAAGTAAATTTAAGATGTATCTTAATGTAGGTCAAAAAATCATCCTATGTAAGTGTCTTATAGCTAATTGATGATGCGAGTTTGTGTTATGGCAGATTTTAGAAACATAATATCACTACGCGCGTAGGTTGTATACAGGGTGCAATGTTTCAGCACAAGTGATTATTAGGTTCTTCATAATGTTTGATTTCTTCTGTTATCTTGACCACACCAACGTGTTGAAAAATTTTACAATAGAAAGCTCCACTATTCTAATTTCCATTTTTATAAATGCCGCATTGTTTCATACTGTTACATTTTATGGAACGTAAAGTGTTTCATTACCTCAATTACGTGAATTTAACTTAATTTTCTTAATTCTGAATTTCTATCAATAACTATCAACCGAGTACGAATCCGCCCGCTGTAATGCTTTATTATCTGCTGGCCATTCTGTGATAATAACTTAGTATTAACCACCTCGTTCTTTGAATATTACTTCGTGTTAAACATTAGAGTTAACTTTACCGAGAATCTAGCGCCAGTATAATTTCACTAACAATTTTAACCTCCCATTTTCACAGACCCTTTTGGGCTCGCAGAATACAGCTAGTGAAGTGTGGCGTACTCTATTTTTTTTACTGGCGTTATGTTCCACCGATGACCATTGTGGCCAATCATCGAGGCAGAAGTAATACAATAGCAGTGAAAGGAAAGAGTCAACCAAACTTTTGGAAATGGACATTTGGTATTAAAAAATTGATATGACTCCACTTAGCTATGCGTGAGCTAGTGTGCGTGAAACATCGGTCGTTTCCGGCCTCTTTGACTCACCTTTATTGTAAGGACTTCTCAGAGATTTTGCGTTTCCTGCTTACTTTGTGTTTGGCACAGCATGGCATAAGTTCTTGTGCCATTAAATCCTAATTAACCAACCAACTTGGTCTTGGTATTTAGAAACACGCCTGCCATGGTACGGCAAGTGTTAGAGAAAATGCATTTGGAAAACATTATCAGGAAGGAAAATACTCTTGATACTTCTGGGAGAACAAGATTTTTTTAAACCTATTTTAATGTTTCTTTCTTCAATATTGTTTGGCACAGCATGACCTTTTTAGACTCTTTGTATCATTAAACTTTCATAAATGTAACTATTTCCATTCAACTGGAACATAATTCACTAATGTTCGCTACGCAGTTGGAATTTGTTTCATAGACGTGTCGTGGAAGTTCTGTAAAACATACTGAGTTACTTTATTATAAGATTGCTGAAAGTTAAAAATACCAGCAAGCAAGATTTTTAATGCGGTTTTTTCCTTGCTATAGGCAGTTACTTATTCTGACGTGGAAGATCTGTTATTGAATAAAATTTTTTATATACGTTATACGACTCAAATGCTTATCTTAATCTTTGAGTAGTTGCTCACGGGGAGGGATCACATTTTAAGAACGAGGAGTGACAAAAAAAAAATTCCCAAGGTGCCCGAGCTATATAATGTTCTGTGGTTACCTTGTGTTTGGCACAGCATGGAACCTTCACAGGCTCTTGTGCCATTAAGCTTCAGATAACCAACAAACTTAGAGCAGTTTCTAATATACTAACGGGATGGCTTATAATTTTAGTTGCCAAAATATATTTAGAACGGGATTCTGTTATCTAAAATCAAGCGTTTGAGACTGCAGCTTTAAATTGGCAACAAACTTATTGTGTGGTTTAAACTGGCATTAGCTCATAATATGAAAGATTCCCAATTTTTTTTTTGGAAAGGGTTGGTTTTAAGACTCCATTCACAAAACGAAGTAAAATTAGGAACGTAAGGTATTTTTATCCTTGTAAAGGCGCAGCAGTGGTATTTCGTTTTCACAAAAACAATCTTCGTTATTGGACACCCACGTTCTTGGTTTTTCAAAAATTCCTGTAGTCGTCCTCCCTCGGTTTCGGACAGTTCAGTGGTGTATAACTGTCTGCTCCGCTCTTCAGCAATAGAGGACACGCAAAGCTCTCTGTAAAGCCGCGGAGCCTCAGGTGAGAGCTCCGTCTCTACTTTGGTGGTCCACCGAAAAAGTCCGGGACCGTATACGACGGAGGAGATAAGTGATAACCTTTCTCAGTCGTTTTTGTCCCCCTCGGGGCTCACATTTTTGGTAAGTACGGGGAGTGAGTGGTGTGCCTGAGCCATACGGCGTTTTTTGATCACCTTGTGTTTGGCACCAACCAACCAGTCGTTTCTCACGCATCTAGTGAGGGGTATGCAAATTCTGTAGTTTTGGGGGGGCACCTCTTGTACGACAGTTACAAGTGGCTTAGAAACCAATACTCCCAAATGGCTGAAGTTCCTGATCCAGACTGCAACGTTATATCTCTCGAAAAATGCCCTACGAAACAAAATCCTTAGAGCAATATGCTTATTAGCTTTGAAATTATGGTCACTGTACTAGTGCATATAAGCAAAATAACACTATATACAGGGTTATTAGAAAATAAACATTGGGTTCACATTTAGTATACTTAAAAAAAGTAGTACGAAGATGGAAATGAGAAGTATTATTCAACTTCGTTTTCAAACAGTTATATATGTTCTATGCCCTTTTCGTTACGAAACATACACAGTAGTCTAAATCACCCCCCAGATAAGTTGGAGCATGTGCTTGTCGATTTGCGTAAAAGCGGTGGTGGTACGCTTCTTGAGATCAATGTTGCTGGAAGTGGTGGGACGTAAACATTGTCTTCAATGAATTCTCAAAGGAAGAAATATCATACCGTCAGATCGGAAGAACTTTGGTTCCACCGGAAGTGCCAAGTCGTCATCGGCACTTCTGCCTATCTAGCGTACCGGTATTTTCTGGTTGAGGTAGCAACAAACTTCACTATGCCAATGTAGTTGAGCTCTATCTTGTTGGAATATGAAGTTGGCAGAATCATCTTTCAATTGTGGAAATAACCATAACATATAGATAACTAGCACCCATTCCAATTTGTTCACTGAAAAAAAAAGGGGGGGAGGCATATACAGAAGTTTTGAGATTGTCGCAAAGACGTTCACTTTAGGTGAATCATGTTCAATTTCCACATAATGTCGGTTTGCCGTACATCATACTGTGCCGGTGTACCTTTCCGCTTAGAGGGCATGTTGGCCTCGTCACTGAACACTAGCGTTTCAGTTAAGTCGTCCTCCATTGTCTCCTGCATGAGACTGCAAAGTTCGTATCGTATTTCATTGTCATTCGACGTCAGTTTTTATAGCAACTAATTGTGGTACGGTTTCAACTGCAAAGGGCGACGTAAAATCTGCGGAACAGTTGCTTGAGGAATACCCGGTTCATGACTAGCGCGATACGCTGATTTCTGTGGGCTACGCAGGAAAGTCCTACCGTATCCACTAACTCATCTGAAAAACGTGGTCTTCCAGGCCTTTTTTACACAACCTGCCCTAAATTGCCGAAACCATCTCAGAATGCTCTGATGTCCCGGTGTAGGTGTATCTATTCCATAATTTCTTCTGAATGCTCATTGCACGGAAACAATCGAGGAAGATGTTGCATAGTGTAAAACGCAGAAGGCTTTCTGTTCTGCCGTCGCTATTAGCAGAAAACGCAGATGTGACAAACACTTCTTACCGGAAATGAATGTGTGCTCCATCTGGTGGCTTACCGGGATACGTAAAAGTATAGAAATAAATATTTAGCGTCTGCTTCTCTTTTGCCCCATTACCACTGAAGAATCCAATGTATCTTTTGGCTTTTATTTAATTTCCAAACCCGATGATTATTTTGTAATTCTTCTGCATTAAAAATTCACTCATATGTAAGTTTTGTCTTGAAGACATCTTTGGGCGTCGATTAAACCATTTCTTGGCCCCTATATTAATTATTCAAGAAAATTAGTTGAAAATCGTTACGTATGACTAGCCGAATGTCATTGAAATACCGTTTTTCGTTGTTAAGGGCCTCTTTTTGGTCAGTACGGGAAGTGACGGGGTATCCCCCTAGGTGCTAGAGCCTTTTAGTGTTTCGCACATACCTTGTATTTGTTGCAGCATGATCTTGCAGGTCCATGTGCTATAAAATTCTAATAAAACCAACCAACCAAGACACGTTTTTCGTCCTACAGTTGAGACCACTAACCAAACCTTGCTGCGTTTTTTTCCCATTATCTCTCGGGTACCCCAACTACAGGAAATGACGCAGCATTCTTGAGGTATACAGAACCATATACTGTTCTGATTTGCGATATTTCACACTGACCTTGAAGTTTTTGTGCCATTTCAATTAGCCAACAAATCTAAAGTAGTAATGAACGCCAATCTCTTACACATTCTCTTAAAACGCTATTTTTACGGGTTCTTTAACACGAGTCGTTTTCACTCATAAAGGGAGCGAAAAGTACTCGTTTGTGAAGGCAGAAAATTCTGACCTCCATTTTTATGCATGTGGTTCATTGACAGAGGAAGAGTTTACGATCTCACGCGAGCTTCTCCACACCTCGGAAGCTTGAGTCAGGTGCACCACAGAGGCTCGCCTCTTAGTGAGCACAGAGTGACGTGGCATCTCCGTGGGGCCGAGATTTTCGTAATTATCGGACCTTGATCCTTGTATCAATAAATTCTAATTAATCGGCCAACTAACC
>JJRW01S0004121.1:33245-44811 GCA_001188405.1 Loxosceles reclusa | reverse complement strand
TAAAGGAAAACGAAACAATATACTTAGTTCTGGCTATGGTGTGTATGCAAATTTCGGCCTAAAAAAATGTAACAGTTTAGCATCAACAGCGAAAGAGTATAAGACCAGTATCTCAATGTCAAGGAATATAACAAACTATGTAAATAATGCAATCAATTAATATATAATAAAACTAGTTTCTTTTATTCTAGGAATAGATGAACTACGACAGAGTTGGGACGGATCTCCTCTCCCTAATCCTCGAGTTGTCTATTTGAGTGTCTCTAGCGAATTCGATCCAACTGCTGACTCCCAGTTGCCATACATAACAAACCTTCTGGTGACCTGGGGACAGTTATTGTCCCACGAAATGCTTTTTACTCCTACTGTGAAGGTTAAAGTTTGGGACGGCAACAAGTTTGTGGACAAAAGTAAGCACTTTGTACGTTGTCTATTTTGTGGAATTAATATGAAAACTGAGCGAGAATACCTATACAATATGTAAAAACTGCGCGGACTTACCTAGGGAGATATTTCAGGGGATTCACTTTGCAGGCTGCATCGATGCACGATTTAGCGCATCTTGAACTTGTGTGCTTATTGGTCTAAGTGACGAGATTTTAATTAATCTGTTCAGTGCATTTTAGCCACTGCAATGGTATCGGGCTACTCTGCTGAGGAGCCCGGGTTAGAGTCCTGGTCGCCATGGGTATGTCTTCGCCTTGTTAATGTTCATATCGTGTTTGGCACAGACATGATCTTAAAGGTCATTGAACTATGAAAAATCACGCATCATTATAATAGATATCTCTAATATACACACATGTCCAAAATTGAAGGCCAAAACACAATTTGACACTGTATGCAACGACACTGAGTTCACAAAAATGAATCAAACGTGGCATAATGCTTGTAAATGTAAGCATCAGCACATTTTTAGCGTAACTGAACGATTATTTCATTGCAGTCATAAAGTACTCGTACGCAACCTACTGCAACAATGAATAATATTCAATTTGATGCATTATAATAGCGTGTATTTTTTACGTACTTTATCCTCTGTAGAGTCCTCCTGAAAAAGCAATCTTTTTTTGACGAGTAACGGGGAGTGATATCTTATGTAGAGATTGGTCATTGGTCGTTATCACGATGGTGAGACGCGACGTTTCGGCCGTAAGCTACGGTCTTCATCAGGCGAATGTGAGTGAGGGGAGTGATGTGACGTCCTCAATATGCCCGAGCTCTTTAATTTCGGGTTTCTTTAGTTTGGCATAACATGAAGTTACATGTTCTTATACCATTAAATTCTAATTAACAAACCAATCTTTAGAGCAACAACAGTGTTCCTCTGAAGAAGGCTGCCATCCAGAGCGACTGAAATTCAAATAAGGTTTCTATAATATTCGTATTGAAGCTATCGGGGCTTGACATTTTCAGTACTGGTTATTCATGATTTCTGTACTGAAGGCACCAGTGTTGCGTCACTTTACAGCATTATTCGGCACAGTATGAATCTCATTCAATGCGATGTTATCCTGATGTTAATGCAAACATTAGTGTGAAATGCAAGTTACATTAAATAAAATCTGAAACAGGTAGCTTTTTCTCTGGCAATAGATTTGAAATGGATCTACACACACAGTTTACTGATGAGTTAATGCTTGTATTTTGAGGTAGAATGCATTTGTTGTGCATTTTCCTTTCATTCTTATAAAATATTCTCAGAAGTTTTACGTAACATCATTCACAAACTATACGTAAATATTACCACGTTTTATTCGTTGAAACTAGACTGATTTTTGTTTTTTTTTTTCTATTAAGAGCCAAGTTGCTGCAACTCGACGACCTTCCATCCGGATTGTTCACCTATCGAAATCCACCATCATGATATATACTATCCTTTCGGCCACTGCATGGAATTTGTTAGATCTGCAGCGTATGCTCATAGAATTTCTAGCTGTTATCCACCAACATTAGGTGAGTATTTAGGAATTTTGGTTTTTTTTTTTAACCCCTTAAGAACCCGAGTGCGCCGGGTGTTTGCACCCGACCATGTAAATCTCTTTTCTGCACGGCCGTCTTTCGGTATTCGGATGCGTTCTTTACCGAGTGAACTCTCATTATGGATATTCATGACTTGTGGTTCTGTGGTTTGTTACACTGGGGGGAGATGTTCTAGCATTCAGTTTGCTTTGATTTGTGCTGGTTTATCAAATGCAGCACTCCATGTGTTCTATACCTTATACATTGTGCCGCGTATTCTCAACGTGTCCCCATCTTCACCGATGGGTCAAAAACTGGCAGACACGTTGGATATGCTGTGGTATGCCGTGTTTCACTTGCTGACCACCTTCCTGCGCAGGGACAGATTTTCACTGCAGAGCTTCATTCTATCTCCTCGGTGTTGGACCGTATTCGCCGTCCTGTTAGACCTGTTTACTGCGACTCATTCAGTCCTTTGCAGACTTTCTCTGGAACATATCCCCTCCTTGTCTTCTTCCACATCCTTGGTTACTATTCGCGATTTCATTACACGTGAATGATTTTGCTGGATTCCGCGACACGTCGGCATTCCTAGAAATGAGACTGCAGACCCTGCGGCGAAATCAACGGGTCGTCAGCGAATGAGTGACGCCAGTCTCATCGCCCTGTTTTACACGTTTTCTCCTTTTTCACTCGTCTGTACCTCACACGAGTACGACATCCTGTTCGTTTCATACTTGTTTGTTTTGCATCTGTTTCGTTTTGTCTTATTGCTGCTTATCTCCAGTTTGGCACAAAAATGTTCTTTCAGGTTTTGTACCATTAAACCTCCAATAACAAACTAACCAACCTGCAGAATTTTTTTATTAATGCTTGACCCATTTATTACCTACAGTTGCATTTTTCTTTAACTTGAAAATGAATAGAAGAAATATGAAAAGAGTCCATCTGTAACATGCTGTGCAGAGAGAAACTCGGTGAAAAGTCTTGACATGAGAATATCGAGTTCATAGATGCTTGAAACTATCGAATAATCAAATTTGAACAAACCCTTAATACCGATTTTTTTTTTTTACAGGCCAAAGGCGGGAGCAAATTAACCAAATAACATCGTTCGTGGATGCGTCAGTGGTGTACGGAGCCTCGGAAGGAGAAATGAGAAAACTGAGGAAACATGATGGAAGTGGAGGTAACTATGCTTTCTATTTTCATGCTATTGAAGTAATTACGCAGATAAAACTAGTAAAGCAATACTGGCAAGATTTTTCTTGGTTAACCGTTATTAAGCATAAATGTAGCGTTTATTGGGCTCGAACCATAATTTCTTAAATGTTTTGATTAAAAAGAAGCATGTCTGACTAAATTTAGCATAAAACGTTTTGTTCGCGATGAGCTTCGAGAGTTCTATTCACGAAGTTACCATTAATATGTACTGGTCTCGATTAAAAGTGTATTAGACAATGAACCAAATAAACATATCACGAAATAATTTGTAGGCCGTACACACACAACTCCAATACGTACATATATCTATGTCTAACCACAATGCAAACTATTGTCACGCACTGTAAAAAGGACACTTTTCATCAATCCACCAATATCTTAACAGGTTTGCAATCCTGCTCCTGACACTAGTTGTGACAAAATGTCGTTACAACCAAAATTTCTAACATGTAAAAATATTAAAATATCGGCGTAATGTAGAAAATAGCGGCAAAAGGACCAGACTTATTTTTACTGACTATCTTGCTGAAAACACATACGTATTTTTCTCTTCTTGAAAGGAGCCACATCTTCGATATGAAGTTAAGCACGCATCCATAATAAGTACTTCAATATAAAAATAAAGCACTTCTGTAGGTCAATTCCTTGTTTTTAAACTTTCTTGGACATAAACTTTGAAGAAACGAAAAATAAACATGTTGCATATGATCTTTTATCAGTGTCGCGAAATCTTTCACTCGTGCTTTCCTTTCGTCCACCACTCGGGCTTGCCTTTTTGGCAAGTACGGGGAAGGTCGTGGCGTCCCCGAGGTGCCTGAGCCACGTGTTAGTTTCGTTATTCCTTTGCATGCTTCATATGTTTCTGTGATGTCATTTCGTCCAGACCTTTGCGTTCTGTTACCGTTTTTTTTCTTCCGTCCAACGTTTCCTTTTTGGTTCTTGTAGCAGTTTGTCTCATCGTGTCTTGTGTCGGCGTTATCCATGTGCTACTATTTTATTTTTCTTTCCAGGGGTATAGCAGTCCACGCGGCTATTTCCTACGTTCAGATGGTTTCCATCTTCGCCCTAAGCATGGCTGCACGTTTGCCGTGTGCGGCGACCTGTGTCGTTGGAGATGGGTATGCTGGTAATTGAGGGGCGAGGTACTTTGTCCAATACACTGCTTTGGCTTCTGCTTCAGCTAGACGGGAGCTCCAGTCTCTGCTCGGACTGTCGCTAGCGGCTAGAGAGCGGGGTTCCTTCGTATCCCCGGCTAGGGTCAACTGATCGTTTGGGTCCGTTAGATTAGTCTTGTCGGCCCATTTGTGAAGGTATAGGACTTGGTTAGCCCTGATCTGCTTGCATGCCCCTTGTAGGGCTCGGTGGTGGGTGTGAGGCTGCCGGGAGCCGAATTTTCTAAATATGGAAAAACTAAATACAAATCCTTCCTCAAGCGGCTCCTCCAAACGGGCCCAAACCGAATGCGTTGCTTCATCCGACACTGGTGCTCCTGCACCATGTTATTCAATCGTTCATTCTAACTGGCTTTCTGAAGCTCTTTGTCGTTTCCAAGGGACTTTACTCACCTGCCGGTACACCGAGCTCTTAGAGCCCAGCTCGGGTGATTTGCTTGTGGAAATTGCTCCTCTTGAAGTCTCGTTCTCTCTTGTAATGCACCACTTTCGCCAACCTACCGATCACAGTAACTCTACGTGGATCTCTCAATTCCTCCAGCGGGGTGATCTCAGAAGTCGTCATTTTTCTGGATGTCTCCGAGGAGGTACTCGAAGAGCTCTCCGTACACGGTGTTACGGTAGTCAGACGTATATTTATGAGTAGAAATGGACACAGTGCCGACTGAGTATATTATCTTGACGTTTAACACATAAGCGTTACTATCTTCGATCAGAACTGGGTACCTTTTGTTAGGGCGCTGAGATGGCCCCCAATCCGCTGAGATGCTTTAAATGCCAGCGTTTTAGTAATGGACAGATATTGTGCCGTGGTGTTGCGACTTGCCCACGATGCGGACGTCCTGCTCATGAGTGCCCTTCCGTTACTTGCTGTGTCAACTGCCAGGATGACCACCCTGCGTATTCTCGCTCTAGCCCTATGTGGCAGGAAGAGAAAAATATCCAGCAAGTGAATGTTACACATCTCTCCTGCGCAGAGGCTAAAACGCTCGTGTCTCACCGCGGATCTTACGCGGCGGTGACTTGCAGCACCAGGTCGCAAGAGGTACAAACGTCTCTTAGCTTTCCCCCTTCATTCGTTTTACCGGCTTTTAATCGTTCCACTGTTGCTCTGCCATCGTTTGCGCGTCGTAAGTCTTCCTCGAAGGCTTCTTGTAACACTCGGACATTTCCGCCAAAACCTCCACCTACTGTCAAACATCACTGAAACCAAAGGGTTCCAAAAAGCTTCACGAGAAGCTTTATTCCGCGCAGTTGTTCACATGCGACCTTACATTTTTCAAACTCGTTTACTGACCTTTGCGTTAGAAGAGGATTGCATGACACCGCTCCTCCTGTGCGGAAACCATCGTCCAAGAGGGAGCCCCTTTATCAAAGCCGCCGCCTCTTCTTACATAATTGTATGTCTACTACTATCATACAATGGAACTGTCGTGGTTTGCGTGCTAACGTCGACGATTTGAAACTGTTCTTCACCCATTCTCCTCTGTGTGTCGCTTTACACAAAACGGATGTGGCCTACAACTCTGGTACAGCTGCGTCACTTTGGTATTTATCGCACGGACGACGACTCGTCCGAGTCTCGGGGTGGCGTTGCTAGTCTCCCAACACGTGCCATCCATATCTCAGACGCTTCAGACGCCTTTAAAGGCTGTTACTGTACGTAATTTTGTCGGCCATTCCCTCACTATTTGTTCTGTTTATCTGCCACAGCTTCGCAACCCTTTCTGTTCGGAGATTTTAACTGTCACAGCACTCTTTGGGGAAGCTCCTCTACCAATAGCAGAGTCGAGTGCTTGTTCACAGATCTCAACTTGTCCCTGAATACTGGTGAGTACGTATTTCCATGCCCCCACGCGGTCATTCAATGCTTTGGTTCTGTTTTTTTGCTCTCCGTCACAGTTCCCCCTGTGGTCGTGGTCTGTTCTTTCGGAACACTGGGGAGTAACGACTTTCCCATTTTGTTGTCCTCTACCACTACCGGCAGCAAGTTTTCCAGCTTGCTGAGATGGAAAGTGGATAGTGCTAATTGCTACATTCGCTGTTTTGACGGACGACACAATTGCGATTCCGACCATCAATCAAGAAGTGGACCAGGTGACTTCTTGTATTCTCCAAGCAGCTGCGTGTTCTGTACCTCGAACATTGACTAATTTACCTCCCTCACCTATTGCTTGGTGGAACCACGACTGTTCTGAAGCCCGGAAAGGGCAGAAGGCGTGGGACATTTTCCGCAGATATCAGACTCCGAGTAATATGGTGCGTTTCCAGCGGGCTAAGGCGAGTGTTTGTCTTCATCTTGTTCATGTTCATCACGTGTCTGGCAGAAAATGATTTTAATAGGTCCTTGATTCATAAAGAAACTAGCATTATTCGTGAAAAATGCGAGAAATATTGGGGCAATAACCTCAGGAAGAGCTTCAACATACTTGGATCGCTTTTATGTTGCGCAAACCAACATAGCCTCAGGAATACTAGTCGCTTCATACTTTAACATAGCATTTTAGTGACACGAACGGAACTCTGGTCAATGGACTTACTTTCGCTTCATGGGGGGAACTATTCCACAACCCCGCATAATTTAATTTACAAATTTGATTTATATACACATTATAAACACCTATCACTATGAATGACCAAATTATCCAAAATAATTGGGAACAATTGTAACTCGAGTGAAAGATAGCAGCAAACTTTGGTGTTTTGACATTCCTGTTTACGAAATGTATTGCTCAACATTTAAGCAGATTCCTCTACATGTAGATAATATAAACGTGAAAATAGTTTGAAATATAAGATCAATAGTTGAAACATGATGGTCCTTGACAGTAAAGTACCACAAAGCTATAAACCAAGTAGACGGCGACGCTTAGTTGATCTTATTTTTTGAGTAGATTAGAGCTCTGAGCGCGTATGTAGCAAATACATGTGGGATAATGTTTATTTCAAGAGATATTTTGTTCTTTCTCCTATGCTAGCCGAGTTGGTGATGATGGAACTATTAGGAAGGCAGTACCTGCCGAGGAGGAATGGTACTTGCAAAACCTCTCGTGACGCTTGCGACAAGAGGTGTCATATGGTTGGTAAGTTTTTCTAGAAAACTTTTTAACCGCATTCCAGAAATTCAGAATCCAGCCACTATATTTCACTAAATTGAGTTACACGATTAAAGATTTGCATTTTGTTTTAGCTTAATCGATAAGAACATCTAGCAAATAATTACGTAGTATTTCATTTTGATTCGATTAAAATTATATTTAAGATTTGAAACTAACCTCAATCAGGATAGAAAACTCTCAAAGCATATTTTAACCTGCAAACTTCACCTTATAAAAACATTGTCATTTTCTGAGACAGACTTGCGTATATATCAGACTAACTTAATGGTTTACACGCTTTTACTCCATATTACAGCCTAAAACCCACTCTATAACCACACATTTAATAACCATAAGAAGCAACTTTTTGCTGAGAACGGGGAGTGAAATGGCGTGCCCAAGGTGTAGGAGCCGTTTAGTGTTTCGCTATTATCTTGTGTTTCGCACAGCATGACAGGTTTGGCACAGGTCGCTGTGCCATTAAATTTCACGTAACTAACCAACTTCGAGTGCTCACTTGAAACTAAAAAACTTCGTTGTGTGTCCACATCCGTGGCGGGAATGACTGAGGAAATTATTCAACGACTTTTAATTCTTCGAAACGAATTTTTTTTTAGTATAGTACTTAATTTCATTTCTGAAGTTCGGGGGATATAGGTGTTGGTAAGGGGCAGCAGATTATTTTTTACAACTTTAAGAACACAATGCAGATTTTTTTTTCTCATGGCAGATACATTCCTTCTTTTTGAGGTGCATTCAAGTCTTCAAACGGGCTGTTTCCCTAAGGGGCTTGCCTTTTCCTGATGAATACGGGCAGTGAGTAGCGTCTCGGATGTTCCCGAACCATTTAGCGTTTTCTACTTGTGTTTGCCACAGCACAGCCTCACATGTCCTTGCGCCATTAAATTCTCATTAAACAACCAATAAAACGAGCACTACTACCGCGGTATTCAAAATGCTCAGGAGTCATTTTAGCAACTTCTAAATTCATAAGAATCTAGGAAACGTTTCTGAAATCTGATTGGTTGTAGCTAGCTATTTTGGTGTCTTTCGTGGCGGATATTGGCGAATATTGGTCTGGGCTGCTCATAAAATAACCGGTTTCGGATTCATGTAAACGATGCGAGCTACAAACATCAGTATTTAACACGCTTTTTACTTTGTGGAGCACATTTAACGAATTTGCAGCGTCTTATCTTAATTTTAAGGATTTTTTATGTAAAAAAAAAAGGTAAAAATTACAGCCAGAACACACGCACAACAAAAAATCAAAAACCACCCGGTTCAAATGCTCCTGAATGCCGTTTACGTGAGGCTATCCTGCATTCAGGGGAGAAAATAGTGGTAGCACATATGCAATGAATATGCATTCTATACACCGAACCTTTAAAATATAGTAAAGATCAGTTGTGTTCATCCAAAACTGCTTATTCAAAAAACGCTAATATTAAAATGCTTATTTAATAAAGTATTAAACAGGATGTAAATAACATACACAATTAAATCATCTGAGGCACAGATATATCTCCAAACAAAATCTTAAGCTTAAGTAACACATTAAATTCTTATCTATCTATAAAAACCTTTTAAAACTGAGTGATATTCATACTGTTAGTATATAGTTGAAACACACATCTAAAGGCACTGCTCCATCAAAAGTTTGTCCCTCGGGCTCGCCTTTTGGTGGACACGAGAGTGACGTTGCGTCCCCGAAGTGCCCGAGCTATAGTGTTCCGTAATCACCTTGTGTTTGGCACAGAATGGCCTTTTACAGGCCCTTGTGCCATTAAACCACAAATAACCAACCAAACATCAAAATTTTGCTCTACGAATGAAAAGGTAATGAATTACCGGAGAGAAAAGCTCGAGGTAACGTACTGGTTGTCCTATGCGAGTGCTGTTACATCCTCTGCGAGCGCAAAGTCCGTTGGAGAAGGCATATTTTTCATCGCGCGCAAATTCAAATAACGCAGTCGATCTTGCACACTTAATGACGCAATTTACAATGTTACTTACGATTTTATAAAACTAAATCACTGCACGATTAACCGATAGTTGCAAGGTTCTGGTGTGTGTGGTCAAGTGCACATAAATCAAATTTAAGTTTGCAGCACTTCACGCCGGACTCGTTACACTAGGACAACTCGTCGACAATTTGGATACATGTTTCTCTCGGGCAAAACTTAGGACTACTCATTTAATACACAATCATGTCTCTAGTTCGATCTTAGCTATCTGTCTGTGAAACTCCACAACACTGACTTTTGTGCCGGTTTTTGTTAATCATTTTTTCCCATTTTAGATCTTTTTACTCCTTTAGGTGGGGGGCGTATTTTGCGTAGCATCCACGATTTACTTGGGCAAATCACTCCCAAATATTTTTTCATTTCCAAATTTTGCCTCTAATTTACCCTTTTTCTTTTTTCTTTCCCGCCAATGAAAGTGAAGGCTTCATTTACTCTTGTCGGTAAGGTTATTTTAATTTCCCATAACCACGCTTATTTCTAAGCACTCGGGCGATACCTGTTTGCCCATAAGGTTTCAAAACGGACAGAAGGGACACATCTGTCAAGTTTAGTAAAGTCAGGCCGCGGGATAGTTCAGTGTCTTTCCATCTTACCGCATGGACTCGACGCTATCTCTGCAATTGCCTATTTGCACAAGTTTTTTTGCGTGTGAGAAGCGGAAGCGATTCTTTTAATTTCTTTAACGTTTTCCTTGTCTCATTAAAATCTTAGTCTCGCTTTTTGGAAATATTAAAATGTTCAATTCTATTTACACTAACATTTTTCCTATCACTGTCACGTTTACAAGGTGACCCTGGCACAAAAAACTACTAAAAATAATTTTTACTCCGAAAACTTTTAAAATCGCATTAAAAAAATAAGGGTAGGGTTGGGCTTTACTCTTCATGTGTTATTGGTTGTAGTGCGGTGTTCACTTAATGTTTTTCTTTTAACTACAACCTTTAATATCCTTTCCATATTAGCATAACATTTACGTTTTCTACAACCTCGCCTGTTAACTAAACGTCCGTTCTTTTTTAACATCAGTTGTCTACCGCCTTGTGTGGTTAAAGTAGAGAACGGATGTAATGGTAGAAAATTGATGTTAAAAGTAGTCGAGATGATGCGAAGGTGGTAGAAACCAAATGTTAAAGCAGTAGAGATGTCAAATGGCAGACAACGAATATTAAAAAGGATTCACATGGTGATCAACGGATCTTTTTAATTTTTGTTGCCCCATGGGGGTTACCTCTTAGGCGAGGACATGACCTAGCGACTCCGACATACCCGAGACTTTGTGTTTGGCGCAGCATGGCTTTTAGGGGACCTTGTGCCATTAAATTTGAAATAACAAATCCTGCTGATTGTTGGGTGGAGTGAAAATATAACTTTATAGAAACAACTATTCTAGAACAGTAGCTTATCCAATGAAAGAAATCAGATTTCTACAGGAGCGGCGAGTATTGAAACACTTCGTCGAAATACGGTTTCGGCGGTATTCGGACGCTCTCATGCCGGTGTTTTAACGCAATACAGATGGGCTTGATCGGGACAAAAACACGCAGGTATTCAAGCGCTTGCATCGGTAGAAGATACTGCAGTGTAACAGATACTGTATAATAAACACGGTCAATATATCACTATAGAAGCAGGCATCGCTTAAGAGTTAGTATAACAAGAAATACGACACCCCCTCCAAAAAGAAAATATTACTTAACATAAGCTTATTTAAATCCTAACTGCCTTCCTAAAGGGTCTCCCTTGTATATCAAACTTTAACGCCCAAATTCCGAACGACTTTAAAACCTCACACCCTCTTCTACCCCCAACAATCCTAATATGAATAATGTAGTGCAGAAACTATACACATTCATGAACAACGTGAGTTGGAGCACAACTACCTAGTAAGCTACTTTAACCCTTTCCCTGCCGCGGTCGTTAACGTCGAAATTTTGTATCGATCCCCATGTGCCACGATGCCGTTAACGACCGCAATTTGAAATTGCGCTAGTAGCTATAACGGTTTTCTACCCAGATGGCGCCACATAACCGAATTTTAATTGCGCTATACACTGAAGTGACAAAAGTCATGGGAGAGCAATAT
>JJRW01S0004113.1:21749-31902 GCA_001188405.1 Loxosceles reclusa | reverse complement strand
AAACAGCGTCGGGTCTGCCCAATGTAAGATAACCCACATTCACAGGGAATACTGTATATGCCCCAGGATTGTTACAGTGGGGTCTTTCATGTTGGGAAAGTGCATGACATTGGAAGGGGAAAAAATAACAGAGAAATCAAATTTAATAAAAATGTTGGCGGTCTTGTTGCTAATGTTAGGGAAAAAAGGTACCACAGGTCGGGGTTTAGTAGGGGAATCACGAACTTGGAGAAGGGTGAAATCCAGTTTGGGTCTGGTGAATTTCTTTACTGCTGCATGGATCACCTCCGGTGAAAAACCTCTATCTATGGCGATTACTTTAAGCTAAGTATTACCTGGAGAATGCTTTGAGCACTAGAACGGGGTAACCGACTTCGAATTGGCAAAGTTAAGAAATGTGTTGTAATAGAACTTCTGTAAAATTATATGTCATTGTGATTATTCTGCAGGTTTCAACCGTATATGGTATGCCATCATTTGTGTGCTCATTTCTTGACAGTAAATGAATATTTTACATGTTTCATTTTGATTGGATATACATTATAGTCTCCTGCATTGCTTTCGCGAATGTTAATTTTTTCATTTCTTCATTCGATTCTGTTTCACCTTGCACCGACTATAACAAGGAACTAATAATTTTCCCTACTTGCTAAATAAAATGTGACTGACTCTCTCTCAGTGAGCTAGAATTTCGCAATTCTGAAGCAAAGATTATGATCAGTGTCCCGGTTTGATTAACTACAGCTAACTGATTCTCTCTGAGGATACGAATTTCGAAATTCTTGTACATAGGTTATGATAAATGTCCTTATTTGCTGAACTGCGGGGTACTGATTCCCTCATCGAACTAGAATTTCGCAATGTGGAAAATTAGGGTATCAAAAACATTCCTGTTTTCTGAGCTGCATGTGGCTTAGTCACACTTTCAGCTAGAACTTCGCAATGCTGAAACCTAGGTTATGATAAATGTCACTATTTGCTCAACAGCTGGGTACTGATTCTGTTTTCGAGATACAACTTTGAAATTATGAAACGTATGTTACGACGAGTGTCCCAGTTTTCTGGACTGCAGGCTATTGAGTCACACTTTGAGTTAGAACTTCGCAATGCTGAAACCTATGTTATGATAAATGCCACTAGCTCCTGAACTATAAGATACTGATTAGCTTGTCAAAATAAAATTTCACAATGTTGAAACCTAGGTTTTGATACATGGCCCTATTTGCTAAACTTCAGGGTACTGATTATCTTGTCGATGTAGAACTTTGCAATTATAAAACGTAGGATATGATTAGTCTCTCTATTTTCCGAACTGTAGGCTATTGAGTCACACTTTGATTTACAACTTCGCAATGCTGAAACATGGGTTATGATGTTCTTCTTTTTTTTACTAAATGTATGTTCTTCTTTTTTTTACTACGGGTTATTGATTCCTCCGTCGAACTACAACTTCGCAATCTGAAACGTAGGTTATGACATTTGTCTTTATTTGCTGAACTGCAGGCGACAGAGTTTCTCTGAGTTAGAATTATTTCTCAATGCTCAAAGATACTGCTCTCTGGTCAAGCTAGAATTTTACAATGATGACAAGTGGATTATGATAAGTTGTTATATTACTGGTTACTGACTGATTCTCTTCGCAAGCTAAAGTTTTGCAGTGCTGGAATATAAGATAAAATTAAATATTGTATGAAACTTTATTCTGGTAATCTTCATAAATCTTTCAAATTGATAAATCTTGATTTTAACAAAAAAGTAATTTACATGTTTATCGTTTTATTTCTTCATGTGAATGGTATGCATTTTTAAACTAGCTATCGTGGGATTTGCAATCAAACACGCATAACCCAAATTACAAACCCAATGTGTCTTATGAAAATCTAAATTGGAGGGTTTTTCTTTCTTCCCTTCATGCAGGCAATTTCGTCATCAGGCTAAAGAAAGAGATTTTTCTCTTTTTTTATCAATGCGTTAAATTAATTTCTTCCTGAACTGATAGGAATTGATGAAAAAAATCATACCTAACTCGAGTTTTTTTCAACTGAAACGCAGCTGATGCACGAAACTTCGCGTTTTTCTTGAAAGGGAGTTATTAAGTCATCTCTTTCACTTTCTTCCTGCTTTTTACTATCTTCAGAATGTCCACATGTGGTAGTAGCTTTTTATCCCAGTTTCCCTTTGCTCTAATTAAATCTTTACTTTCATCTCCGTTTATTCAAAAAAAAGAAAGAAAATAGAAGAAAAAAGAATTACTAAAACGGTATCCTTACTTCTTCAGTTATAAAAGTTATCTAATTACATGGACAGACTTTGGAACAAGTTAAGATGATTTAAACAGTTTGCGGTCTGGCAAATTCCGAAAAATCGTGGCCTTTTCGTGAATTTTAAATCGGGTACTACTTAAAATTTTGGGCGTATGGTTGGAAAACGAACATGAAATTTACTTTGAGTTTGAAATTTTGGTTTTTAGCTGTGCAGTTATGATCACCGTACTTCGTTAAAGACATTGATTATCTGAAAGAGTTCAAAGAAGAGCTACTAAGCACATTGAGAGATTATGGCATCTTGAATATGCTGACAGCTTAAAGGAACTCAAACTATTTAGCTTGCAGAGTAGGGGGGCTAGAGGTGACTTAATTCAGACTTATAAAATTTTAAGTGGATTTCATGTAGTTTGCAAGGACATGTTTAGAAAAGGCTACAGTGGGTTCAAGAGAGGAAATGAGATGAAGCTTATAACAGAGAAAATGCAGGTTACAACTAAGGCATGAGTTTTTATTTGTAATAGAGTGGTAAACAATTGGAATAGTCTGGCGAAGGAAGTGATTCAGGCAAAGTGGCTTAAAAGTTTCAAGAGAAAAACAGATGAGCCACTCACTATTTGTGTCTAACGACAAATTCCACTTTTCTACTATTTGCTCGGATTAGCCTTGAAGTTAAGTATTCATTAGTTGAAAATTGGTTATGTCATTGTATTCCGTTTTAGTGGTTTTGCTCTTGGATGGCCGTTTGAGTTTTTTTTTTATTTTTCATTTCCTAATTATTATCTTTCCTGTACGTTTTTCTACATGTTTAGTTTCTATTGACGAAGGGGCGGTTTTCCATTGTTGGGGTGATTGTGTGTTTTCTCTTACATGTTTGGATGTCCGTTTGTTTTGGTTTTTTATTACTTTGAAGTTGTTCTTGTCATGCTTAATGGTGGATTGTGACGGCGAGACCCTGTTCCATAATGGAGGTACTAGGGTAGCTCCGATAATGGGTTTATTTCACATGTTCACGTGGGAAATGGTTTCCGAAATTTTATCGGATTGATGGGTAGATGTGTGTATATATTTTGTTTTGGTTATAATTGTGTCATGTAGTTTTGATTCATTTATTTCTAGAGCATTTTTGTTCGTTGTAACGAGGGAACATTGTTTCCTAATTTATGCTAATACTGATTCGAACCAACGAATCCATCAGCTCTGGAGTAACCTCTTTACCGATTAACCTACGTCTACAGGTATTTCGGCAGCTACGGGTATTTGGACAGCCTACAGGGATTTGGGACCTGCAAAAGGCATGAAAATATGATGTATTTTGTGGAGAGAACCTTGAAGGAATCCTTGTAGATCACAGTAAGTTTTGGAATGTAATCGTGCTAAATTTTCTTGGCTACAAATAGCTACTTTAGCATGTATCTCACAGCGCTAATTCATATAGAGGGTGTTCGTGAACTGCATCAACGGCATAATATTATCAACAGCATCGATATTACCACGATAATAATCAGAAGAATGAGGGTGCGACGCTTTTAAAAAAGAAATTGTGCTTCGGCTGCGTTTCTATTGAACCTTGATGAGTCAATTAGCTGCAGCAACTTTCGATGTTGCTTCGTTTCACTGGGCATTTCGATATAGTAAGTTCTAGACTGTGATGTTCTGCGCGTGTGCTACGTCTCTGGCATGACTGAACTGATGGCAGCAGTGACGCCTTGGGCTTGTTGTAAGTGATTTGCAATTACACTTTTCTTGCACTCTGAATAGAATGCGGCCTTGGATTCTATTCTAAATATTGTTCCTCTGGAAGGTACTATAACGACTCTTATGCTGTTGATAGAGTGGTTATAGTAACTTCCAGAGGAACAATATTTACAATAGAATCTAGGGCCACATTCTATTCATAGTACAAGAAAAGTGTAATTGTAAATCACTTCCAACAAGCACAAGGCGTCACTGCTGTCATCAATTCAGTCATGCCAGAGACGTAGCACATGCGCAGAACATCACAGTCTAAAACTTACTATATTGAAATGCCCAGTGAGAAGAAGCAACATCGACAGTTGCTGCAGCTAATTGACTCATCAAGGTTCAATAGAAAACCAGCCGAAGCACAATTTCTTCCTTAAAAGCGTCGCTCCCTCATTCTTCAGATTATTATCGTGATAATATCATCCAAAACGACTTTGCCAAGGCCATGACGATTTATACATACGGAAATTGGCAGGCATGCACCTAATGTACAGTCAAGTACATTAGTACGGACGCCGAGAACAACGGTTTCACCCTGACCGGTCTACGATGCGTCGTGTGCCACACAATTTTACATTCACCAGTGTTGATATTAGAGTTGGTGGAGCCCTGCTCCTTTCCTATCTCATAGATAGACATGGGACTTAAGCGAAGTGTACGGTATAAAGACATTTCCATTTTGCCGACGCCGTAACTCGAACTACGGATATGTCAGCTCCGAAGTCAAGACGTAGCTTTTTCGTGTAAAGTACGCCAACAGGTATCTGAACAGCTTATTACCGAAGTATTTTGTGGGGAGAACCTTACATTCTACCTAACATAGACAGGACAGGACACCGACTTGCCTTCGAGTAGTGGACCTAACAACTGGTTCCTTGGTCACTAATGTGAGTCCATAAGTTCGGCGTGATTGTAAGGAAAAAAAAGAAAAACTTGTCCTTTTGTGGAAGCCAGGATTCGACCCTACGGATCTGTCATCTCCTGAGAGAATCCTTTCCGATTTAAGCTACGCCGACAGGTATTTGAGCAGCTTATTATCGAAGTCGTTCGTACAACGGTCGCCGGAAACTGAAGAACTTTTCTTGGAACGTTTTGTAGCAGCTCCTTTTATAAATACGCTGGTGGTAGCAGCCAACATTGATGTTCGTCACCACGCAGTGCGATAGGTACATGTGGCTTGCATGCATGCAACTTTCCGCGTGCAGAATGTCCAATCATTAACCGCGGATGATTTTCCCCGTTGGGAAAATTTGCAAAGTGGGCACTACATATGACAATTAACAATCCGCCATTCCCTGCTTTACTATTATGCACATGAGGCATAACTTACCCGGGAGGGCATTTGCTGTACTCGCAATGAGCATGCCTGGGCAGAAAGCAATTATCTTATCACTGTCCCGGGTAAACACCAGCAAAAGTTTACCGTTACGGGCAGGAATACTGGGTGAATTTCTGGTAGGTCAATATCTACTGATGAAATTTTCAGTGTCTTTTTTTCATAGGTCAGTACCTACTGATGAAAAAACGTTTTCATCAGTAGGTACTGACCTCAGCGTAACGTTTTTTCATGGGCTTGCTTGGTTATTTTTTCAGGCTATTCCTCTCACCAAACACAGGGACATGTGGTTGATGCACGATGAAGCCCTGGTACACTTTACCGCTGAGATCCGCCACGTTAGGTATGCTAGATCTTCCGGGCGACGGATGGCACGTGGTGGATCTGTGGCTTGGCTTCCAGGCTTACATGAATGACAAAAACCAACTGGACTTCTTCATCTTGGAGGAGATAAAACACTTAGTGTTCCAGACACATTTGGACATCAAGGAGGATCTCGTCACGAGAATCGCTGTTGCAGTGGACAGGATAAACATACCCGGAGTCTTCGAGAGGATGCTCCATTTTTCCGTTGTGGGCTGTGCAACGGCACTCTTGGTCGCCACTTTGTGCATCTAGTGTGATTATTTCTTTTATATTTATGGGATTGTCCAACGTGTGATTTAGTTCATTCTCTTCTTTTCATTTTTGAAATTTCAACGTGGATTATTTCACTTTACTCTCTTCTAACACTCTGGAATGTAGCCCTAGGTTCCACTGTAAATATTGCTCATCTAGATGAGTACAATCAAATCACCCTCTTATTTTGTTGAAACAGTTTGCAAACAAACTATATTTATCTATGTAGCAGTAGATTTACAGGGTATTTAAAAAAAGTTGGAAAACCTTAAGAGGTGGTAGCACACACTAAAAGAAACAATTTTCTCACAATACATCGTCGGAAATGAAACGTAAAGGCGTTACAGTTTTTGGAAACGCCCGTTCCGCAAACATCAAAGTGACGACATTTTCTGCTCTGAGTTTCCGGGAAGCTGATTGGTTATTTGAAGTTAAAAGGCCGAAGAGTCTGTAAAGGACATACTGTGCCGAACTTAAGGTGAAACATTATACGGCACAGGCACCTCTTGGGAGCCACATCACTCCCCGTGCTCACCAAAATGGCATGCCTCTGAGAGGCAAAATTACTGGGTAAAGGACACCATGTATGCAAATGGCATCTAGGTCAGAAGAAGAATACCGTATGCAAATGTACGTCAAAGGTGAACAAAAGCCACCGACGTCAGGCTTGTCAACGCTTCCTCACCTGTTCAGTGAACATGGGGCGTGACGTGGCGTCCCTAAGATGCCCTAGCAGTATAGTGTTCTTTGATCACCTTCTATTTTACACCCATGGCCTTTACAGGCCTTTGTGCCATTAAACTCCAAATAACCAACCAAGCTCCCGGTAACTGACAACAGAAATGTCACTTTCACGTTTGCGGCGCGTGAGTTTCCAAGCAGCTTTGCGTTTCATTTCCAACCACGGATTCTGGGATGGAAACTATTTTTTGTACTGCCACCTATTAACATTTGTGCAATATCTTCTGAACCACCCGGTACAGATATATAGATTATTTGCATGGGGTACTCACGATTTTTTCCATGAAGGGAGTACGCGAACTGAACAGTTTGGGAATCACTGGAATTGTCTTCTGGTTAAAATAGGGAGTACCGCTAAATTTATTTCCTTTTGAAACCAACACATAGGGGAATTAGTAAGCCCGATTTCGAGAATGTCCTGGGTAGAGTCCTTTGGGGCCGTATTTTGCCATCCTTACCTATGCTACTTCTTTAAATTTGATTCATTATTATCGCAATACATGACAATTCCTTAGATTCCCTGAAGCGGATCTGGAAGAATACTTGAAGTCTCTCTGGCTGAAAATGTATTACACTGCCTGCGAAACTCCGTTTCAAATTAATAATCGCATTGCTTCACTGAATTTCTGTTTCTTCGCCTGCGACAACACGCCGCAAATTGGACACGGGGAAACTCGAAGTTATTAACTGCACAGGATGAAAACCACAGTCATTTATATAAATTGTTTAAAACTTCATCAATCTAGTACTTCTCAGGTTTCCATTCTGATGCATATAATTATTTCAGTTATTATGTTATAAATTGTTTTACAAATGTTTCCCTTGAGCACATAACTGATTTTTTTCAACTTTTAAGAAGGCATTTTAACACTGCCTGCGGTCACTGTGACTCTTGCTAACGAAAAATTTGGTAATTGCACATTAATAGGCAAAATACTTACACTGTTGCTGTTTTTTTTTCCTTTTTTACAACTAAATGTTTCCATGTCCAATACCTTCCTCTCGTTGCTCAATATGATAGTTTTCCGTGAAAGGTTTCGGCAATTTCCGATAAAGTTTCAAAAGAAAAAATAAAGGCAATAAAAACAAATATTTCATAATGTTTTCAAGAAAAATTGAATAATTTATCAGAACTTCCTAGGGATAAACATGATTCAAAGCCATATTTTATTGTTTTTATATCTCTGGCATACACTTTCTACCAATAATCGTCCATACGCTCACGTATATTGTATAATTTGCATACTCCGCTATGGCCGCTAGGTGGACGAAGTAGGAAGAAGCAGTAATTAAGAATGGTAGTCGACTAGAAGTGACGACGCAAGTCCTGGTGAGCTCAGTAAGTTTGGACGGGGTCTGATAATGCCGTGCCATACCGATAAGCGGAAAGTACATACGCGTGATTAGGTAAAACTGAGGGATAAATAACGGCTTATGTTACAAACAAACGAACAACCTTCCTCCGCAAAAAATAGCATGGATCCTCGGATGAAGATATATGGAAATAATTCCAAAATAGCTGTGATATTGTCTTCTATATCTGTACTGTTCGAAAAGAATTTTTTAAACTTAGATATCAAGGAAGCGTGCTGAATTAGAAGCCTCATATCACAAAACACGTTACTTGTATTTGATTAGCATGGTGTAAAGAGTTTAAAATTTCGACGATTGACCTGTGGAAAACGACCTCATGGAGTGACAAATCAAGATTTGCATTTTTCAAGTCCCATAGTAAAATATGGGTGTCGAATAAGCCTGCAGAATGCCTACTACCAAAATGCTTAGTACTAAGTGTATGTAATTTGGCGGCGGTGGAGTTTTGTTCGTTTATGATGCTTTCTGTTTGATACGGTCGTAAGTCGCTGGTTGTTTTTCCTACTACCGGGACGGGGCAGGGGAGGGGAGAGATCCATGCATTGACATTTCAAATAATCACACCCACGGTGTAATGCCCACCCACAAAAGGCTTTAAACTAAGCGCAGAAATCCCCTGTTGGCGTAGCTTAACCGGTTAAAGCGGCTTCTCTGGAGGTGAACGTTCCGGGTTCGATTCCCGGCGTCGACATGAAGTAAAGATTTTCTTTACAACCTACAGTGTGGCAGTATTACGAAACGGACAATTTCCTTTACGAGAATGGCAATGCACTTTTCCACAGAAATGCGTAAAGACCTGGATGTAAAACAACTCGTGTTGCCCACTGAAAAAGTGTTTTACATCATTTCTACAGTGCGTACATATTTTCTACTACGTTTATATCATTTCTACTCTGTTTTACACATTTTCTACACTGCGTATATACTCTCTACTACGTTCATATCATTTCTAATTTTTTTGTAATATTTCTACTGCGTTTATATCATTTCTATTCCGATTATATCCCTTTATCCGTTTATGTCCTTTCTATCCTGTTCATATATTTCCTACTCCGTTTATATTATTTCTACCCTGTTTATATATGTGTTTTCTACTCCCTTTATATTATTTGTACTCTGTTTATATCCTTTTTAATCCGTTTATATCATTTCTACTCTGTTTTACACATTTTCTACACTGCGTATATACTCTCTACTACGTTCATATCATTTCTAATTTTTTTGTAATATTTCTACTGCGTTTATATCATTTCTATTCCGATTATATCCCTTTATCCGTTTATGTCCTTTCTATCCTGTTCATATATTTCCTACTCCGTTTATATTATTTCTACCCTGTTTATATATGTGTTTTCTACTCCCTTTATATTATTTGTACTCTGTTTATATCCTTTTTAATCCGTTTATATCATTTCTACTCTTTGTACCTTTAGTAGAAAAGATCTTGTAACATTTCTACCCCGTACATATCATTTCTTATTGTTTATACCCATTCTACAATATACCTTCTACTTTATTTATATTGTTTCTATACTACCTTGCTACTCTATTTACATTCTTTCTACTTTCTTTCTACTCTGTTTGTATCATTTGTAATTCGTTTATGTCATTTCTACCATGTTTATATCCTTTCTACCCTGTTTACATATTTTCTACACTGTTTATATCCTTTCTATTACAGGTATATAATTTCTACCGCGTTTATATCATTTCTACGAGTACTCCGTTTCTATCATTTCTAACCAGTTTATATCCTTTCCGCTATGCTTGTGGCTAACACGGTGTTTCCTTGCGTTTTACTCAGGTATCAAGTGTTTTTCAATAGTGGCAAGTTTACCGTTTGTGACATTAGTCGTATGGCATCAGCACAGAACGTTGGTAGTTTATAGCCTAACAAGCCGGGGTTCGTACTTTAGTACTAGTATTAGTCGTGGTTTCCAGTCACCGACGCTACAACCTGTTATGAGTGTTACGCATATGCTCTGTTTAGTGATTTCTGTATCAACGAATATGAAGAATTTCAATTTATGAACACGTATTTTTGGCGTAAATTGCAATAGTCCTCAAACACAAG
>JJRW01S0004103.1:33605-45599 GCA_001188405.1 Loxosceles reclusa | reverse complement strand
TGGTTCCGTTTTTCCTTGTGTATATTTGACGAGGGAATTCTGTTCCCTTATTTGGACGGCGGGGGTGTTCTCCGCGGTTTTCTCGATTTCTGACGTGGTCGGCTGTGGTGGGCTTTTGCCTCTTGCCGACTTTGATATTTGTATTTGTATAAAATCTTTACAAAAGTTTTAGCGAATAGGCCAGAGAAAGCACCTGATTGTCTCTAATCAACCAAGAGAACAAGTGGGATTTAGAAGCTGATACAGCACTAAAAGTGTTAAGAGAAGTCATATAGATAGAACCAATGAATATGAGATACTATTCTGCATTGGATGTGTAGACTATGAAAAAGATTTTGACTCGGTTCATGTACCTAATGTGCTTAAAGCCCTGAACAGTTGTGACATATAGCCGAGTTGTACAGAACTCATGAAAAATATCTATAGTACTGCAGCCTATAGTAAAGCGCTAATTGCTGTCGTGTCAGTTCGCAGACGTGAGATACAAACTTCTAGCTCTCGTCGAGAAGCAAAACGACTATCTCCAAACGGGGGGGGGGGGATTTGTAGATATACTTATATATTTGGTTGTGTATTTTGATTTATCGGAAATTCTAGACATTTCTGACTGAATTCATTTTTTTCCCCAAAAGAGTGTGAGATCTTCGCCCAACTTCCGCTTAGTGTTAGAACCTTGAACAACTGAATATTTGGGTAATTGAACGATTGTGTTTGGCTGAGAGATACAAATATGAGATTGGATCTAGAGGAATGTTAATGATTGAGTAACTTCAGAGGATCTTTTCCAGTTGACTGGGTTGTAAAGGAAGCGTATAATTGAGTGAGATATCGCAGATACGTTTTCAAGAGCAATAACACTTCGATTGCTAATGCAATATTTTTGATGACTAGAGCAATGGCAACGACTTCAGTCACGAAAACTGTGGTGATATCAGTGAGTATTGCACCACTGAGTACGTTTTTCTGCTAGTTAGCTCGAGGAACACAAATAGCAAACTACATCTTCCTTCAGTTTTGGAACCGAGCCGTCAACAAATATCTGAATTGGGTACTTTTAATGCGAAAGTACCCAATTCAGATATTTGTTGCATTAACCGCATGCCATTGCCGAATACACTATCTGGCCAAAAGTATCCGGACACCCAGTGGTACGGACTCGAAGAGTCCTGAGGCATATATTAATATGATGTTGGTCCCCCTTCTGCATCGATGGCAGCCTGCACACGTCTGGGGAGACTTTCCACCAGTTTTTGATAGACGGCCATATGAATAGACTTCCAGGCGTCCATCACAGCGGAAGTGAGTGCTGGCAGTGAGGATGCTCGATTTGGCTGGCAACGTAATCGGCGTTCTACTTCTCTGCAAAGGTCTTCTATGGGATTGAGACCGGGTCCCTGAGAAGGCCAGTCCAGTTTTTGAACATCCATTTCGTCAAACCATGGCTGCACAAGTCTCGATGTGTGAATGGAGCAGTTATCCTGCTGAAAAAGAAATGGGCCTTCCCCGAAATATTGCCATAGAGTTAGGAGAACAGCATTGTCTAGAATGTCCACGTACGTCTCAGAGTTCATGTTTCCAACCACAGGCATGACGGCACCCAGGCCAAATCCTGAAAAACACCCCATACTTTGATGCTGCCACCACCAAACTTGACAGTCGGCACTTAAGAAGCGCTCGACGGGAATCTGTCACACCCAGACGCAGCCATCGGACTGCCAGATTGTAAAGCGAGATTCATCACTCCAAAGAACATTTTCCACATGTCTACAGTCCAATGACGGTGAACTTTGCACCATTGCAATCGACGCTTCACATTTTGGGGAGTGATGTTCCACTTGTGAGCGGCTGCACGACCTTGGAATCCTTGTAACTCTCGACGAACAATCCTGCTGCTAGCACTAACGCCTGATGAACTTTGGAACTCCTGAATGATTTCAACCAACGAGGACTTACGATTTTGTGTCACGACCCTTTTCAGAGTTCTACAACTGCGTACACTAATTGTTCTCGGCCTGCCACTTGGATTTTCTGCAGTTTCACTGCCGCGACGCTTCCACTTCGCAATTACATCACTCACAGTGGATATTGGCTGCTGTAGCACGTCCGAAATTGCACAAACTGATTTCCCACTAAGGTGGCATCCCACTATAATGCCACGATCAGTCACTAAGCGCCTGACTTACTCATTGTCTCACAAACGCATACATATGACCTCACAAACCACTACCACCGCTTTTATAGCTGTCGGTTACGCATCCAGTTACGTCACCGGCCAGATCTACTTCTTTCGGTGGGTGTCCAGATACTTTTGGCCAGACAGTGTATCAAGTAAGTTTTGTTTCGGGCGGAAAATGCTTGGCAATTGCCTTTAGTATGGCATCAAACATATCATTATTATTTGAGGCTCGTTTTTTCCTCCACATAAACTCCGCGAGGTTAGACTCGAGGTGGAGGCCAGATGTTCCTCGATGTTTTTTATTTCGCCATTTTGAACTCCTCCAGATGCGTTCTATGTTCTGTGTGTGCGTGTCAGCCAGTTTCAGATTGCAATATCGATTTTCCGATAGTATGCTGTATTTCTGGAAATAGCGGACAGACTCCGTTTCATTTTGGGGTAAGTTCGACGGATTCATAACAATCAAGCGTAACTGTAAAAACATACAAAATAGAACAGTATCTAATGCCACTATGCACTGAACTATTTCGCAAAAAAAAATTAAAGGTCATTGGTCACTTCATTTCGAACCGCAGAATAATTGTTGGCATGCGATTAATACGAAAGTACACCGAGTTGTTTCAGGGTCAATATTAACCAGCGTGATATATGCCCATTGAAGGAGGTCAGTGTACCTTCCTGCAAGGGAGAGAGAGAATCCATTTATAAATGAATGTTATCGCAGAATGACCGATCAGGAAGAAAGGTGAGGCACAGAAGGCAATTTGTGGTTTGTTAATTAGAATTTTTTTCTAAGGTCTTGGTGTGCCAAATATAAGTAAGGAAAGTATGAAACATTAAATAGCTCGGGAACTCCACGTCACTCCGCAAAAGATTAGCTCCTGAGGAGGGGAAAGCAACTAGTGAACGGTGGCAGGTGTTTGTCCAATTCATGGTGTTAGCACAAAAAAAAAAAAATTACTCTTGAGATTGTACCCCACCCCCTCAGGAATTCACCTTCTTGTGTGTGTGTGTGAACACGTAGTGTCCCCGAGGTGTCTGAGCTACTAGATTATCAAGACCAAAGTCACCTAAATACTGTTACTCCATCTCTCCGGTAGCTCCATAATCCCGCGCTCATATAAGTTTTTGAGACTTCTGGCTAAAGAACTGATGCAGATGATTTTTCAAGTCTTCCAAGGAAGTAAATTTTTTACCATCTATAAATGCTAGTCAGAGGGGCGCAAGGATGGATCAAAACATCCAAGTTGCAAAAATTGTGTCAGGTGGCCAAAGACACGTGTGGTCGTGATAGAACACAATTCCCTTTCTGTTGGCTAATTCAGGCCGCTTCTGGTCAATGGCTGCCTTTATGTCACTTAGTTGTGAACAATATTTCTTCGAATAAATGGTCTGTTTTTCAGGTAACAGTTCATAATAAAAGATTCCCTTCCAGTCCCACCAAATGCATTGCATAACCTTCTTCGGATGCAAACTGGCTTTCGCGCTGGTTGAAGGAGCATCTCCGCCCTTACACTACAATCTCTTACGCTTAACATTATTATACACAATCCATTTTTCATTACATTACCTGTAACCATCCGCTTTAAAAATGGATGGATCTCGTTGCGCTTCAATACAGAACCGCAAGCAGAAATTCGGTCTGTCAAATTTTTCTCTGTTAACACATGCAGCATTCTTACATTGACAATTCTAACCATCCCAAGTTCACGTAATCGACTAGACACCGACTGGTTGATAAGACACAAGACTATTTCCGATCTCTGGAGTTGTTCTATGCCGATCGCTTTCAATTAGAGCCAATATTTCGTTGCCATCAGCCTCGGCCGGTCCTCCAGAAAGTTGTGCATCGTTCAGATTAAAATTATTTTCACGAAACTTTTTTAACCACTTACGGCACGTGGAATCGTCCACGGCACCCTCACCATACATAGCACATATCTTCTTGTGCGTCTGAGAAGCATTCTTGCTTTTTCGGAAATGTAAAAGCATAATATGTCAAAAATGCTCCTTATTTTCAGTCCCCATCTTTATTTAATGCTTCACAAAATTTACAAAACACAACCAAAAATAAGGAAACAAAGTTTCTTAAGTACTCGCTACTATTCATTCTGTCCAAACGTTACACGTGTAAAGTACTAGATCACACTTCGGTCTTGCGATGCAATGCCATCTAGCACCAAACAACGGGACGAACTTTTGCATCAACCTAATACGTATACTTAGCGTGAAATCGAATATTGCTTGGTCATACTACCAGCAACCACGGGATGTCATATTGAGATTCATTAATTTCTGTAGTTACATTTGTCAATTAGTAAAGATAATTTTGTAATGTATCCAATTATTCTCGGATACCCTGTATTTAACATTTTCCCCCCTAAAGGTATGAGGTGTGTCCTGACACGCGATTGGAGACAGGAATGCTCGCGACGCTCATTGGTTGGAAAAAACACGTCAGAATTCAAGTCCCGCCTACTAGGAACGTCACCAGTATATTAACTATAACCCGAACGTCACATATATATATATAATTATGATAGGGTGTAGTTTAGGATTTTCTCAATTCTGAGGTCGGAATTCAAGCCACACCTACTAGGAACGTCAATTACGCATTTTAATCACCTACGTATGATTATAAACGTATGCTAATGATCCACGCTTTCGAGAGGGATGGTAGGTTGTAGTTTGAGATTTCTTTTTCCTCAAATAGGCGGGAATTCTCACGTATTTTTCTGACCAATCAGCGTCGCGAGCATTCCTGTCTCCAATCGCGTCACTGTCCCGGCATTAGGCAATATCCTTGTAGCCAACAGGAGTTATTACGCGTTAAAGGCTAATTGGGATGTATATTCGCCATGGAGCCAAAAGCTTTAAAGAACTTCACTTCACCTTCTTGGGAAAGCGGCGAAAAATAATGGGGGAGATTAAAAAGGGTGAAAAATGCAAAGGACATTTATAGCAAAAGAGCTAATCTGCAAATTGACCAAGCAAGTTTCGTAACAAAGTTTTATTTAATCAGAAATACACATATGTAACAATCTCTTTTTCACATTCCGAGCATAGCATAAATGATGTGGATGTTTAACAGTGGTTTGCCGTTCCAGCTACTATCTCGTCTATGAGTACTAAAACTTTCCTTTTAAACAGTTTCATCTGGGAATCGGTCATATCCTGAATTTCCGGAAGCAAACTCAGGAGGAACATTTTCCTGTGACCATCCGAGTCATTTGCAGTTTGTCTCTCGCAGAATTCGATAAACGGTTGGGCATCTTCGATGTCCTCGGGTTTTCTTTTTTCACCCCTCGTTTGTGTCGGCTGAGTTTCTGCTACAGAGAATTGTCTTTCAGGTGTCTTGGGTTTGTCACAGTCTTCGCTGTCTTCAGCGTCGCTCGCACACTTAGTCGAAGAAAGATAAAGAGTTGAAGGTACATTTTCCAGACTGTCTACGCTTTTCGCGTTCAAAGTAACAAACGGCAGCAGAAAACTCAACTCGTCGTTTAAGTAATACGGCTTCTTGGACCGGGCAGAAGAATTTGTCAAAGCCGTCCTCAACTTTCGCACGTACACAGTCCTTACATTTTTCCATTTTTCTTTACAAACAGGTACTGGAATGGAGAAAGCTTACGTTAATAAAATAATATGCGGTTTTTAATGTAGCAGAAATATTCATAAGTTTTGCACAAAGTATCCATAAATTAATACATGATGGTGGAAAGGATATAAAGAAGATAAGGACTGCCACTCTTGAAACTGTAGCGCACTTTCCATCGTCGGAACATTACATTAAATTAAAAGACTGTTATTTTCATTTACACGCTGCTGACGGCAAATAAATGATTTTAGGAAATATCTTCCGTTAAACGTCGGCAGACGTTTATTGAGAATCAGTGCTTTCTTTGACTGTCATTTTCATTCACACGTGGCTGACGGCAAATGAATGACTTCAGAAAACCGTTTCCGTTAAACGTCGACCAACGTTTATTGAGAATCAGCACCTTCTCTTTGACTGGCTCATTTTTATCCACACGTCGCTGACGTCAAATGAACGACTTCAGTAAATGTCCGTTAAAGTCGGCTGACATTTATTGCCAATTATGTTCTACACGACTTTTTAACATACAGACATTCCTGATAAAGGCTTTGCTTTTGGCCGGAATGCACTGATCGATACAAATTTCACGCAATTGATTTTCAGTGTCATTTCATGGGTATTTCACCCACTGTGAGCTCTCGCAAATACAGCCGACGCCACATACATTACCTACCAACAAGTAATTGCACACCCCTGCAGACGACGATAGGTGTGATCCGGATACACGTCATGCCCGTCGCTGTTAAATAGCCTGTGAAAAACAACAGCGCCATCAGTTGCACACAAGATCCCACGAAGTTCGGAACTCTGATTTTGAGAAAAGTGTAATCGTCGGGTACCACAAAAATGGCCGATCCATAAGTGCTGAAGTATCCAAAGTCGACAATGGCCTACGTGATTCGCAAGTGGAAGGTGAGCGGTGATTGTTGGAATGTGCCACGATCCGGTAGATCCACGAAACTGGGAATCAGAGACCGACGGGTGCAGTCCAGAGAAATTCGGAAGAACCTCACTTAATCGATGGCTCACATCCGCGAAAAGTTTCAAATGGCATCAGGAAGTGTTTCCATAAATAGCCGGGGGGAAAGCCGGTCATCCTAGTCGTCTAGGGACCGAGCAAAGAGGTCGACTCGCTACGCATTCGAGACGAACACAAGTCCACGCGCCACCCGGGTACTCCAGTGCTCCAGCCACACTGGTGCTAAGTAGCGAGCGGCCCGACCGTACTGCACACCTTACGGTGTTTAACGAAATAAGGTATTGGGGCACTCGTCACTGTGTGCCCAAACGTCCTGACCCTGATGTAATATCACGGTCAAATGTCACAGCCTACGCCTCGGGGGTGGCTAAAGCAGTGATGTGGAGGTGCATCGGGGAGTCGTCAGAGGCCATACGTCATCGTATGGGTATTTTCCGATGCATCTCCCAAGTCTGTCAGCAGTGTAGCCAACTGTTGACGATGTCGAACAACCTAGGCGACACCGAGAGAGACTAAAGCCGGAGACTTCTGACACTCGGTCAGGGGCCGACAAGCGTCCGACTTGAAACCCAAGGTGGATGTCTTGAGAGTTCCGGGGCCTAAAGGCCGACCGGAAGCATGCCGAATTTAAGCCTGTCTTGGCGGTGCGGGCTTGTCGCCCTGGCCGGGACCGTGGCCGACCAGAGCGAGATGGGGAGCCCGAGGGCAGCGGGACTCTCGAGACCTTTGGCAGGTGATCGAGCGAGCGCCTGAGGCGCGTCACCTGCTGGTGTCTCTCGAACTTGGCGACGACGCCGGTTCAGAAAGTCAAGCGGGACAGATTGGACCAATAAGTTCGGCTGTCGGATCATTTGTAGTTCCGACTTCGAGCGTAAGGTCGTACATTATTATTCAGACGTGGTGTGAGGGAGGCTATCTTTGTAGACAGTGCCCTGAACATTATACGTAGTTATATATCTATTTTATATACTGTATGATTATGTGTGTCTGAACCCACCGCACGCACACCACATCTTTGGTGGTTCCAACCCAACGCTGGTGCGCGTTGGGTTGGGTAGCAACATAGAATAACGCACCGCAGAGAGAAAGCTCCCTTGCGGTTTTCTGGGTGGAGCATAAGCCCAAGCAAAGACTTGGCAGCAATTTGTGTATTTCATAGGAACAAAAGACTGGCACCAAAATCAGTCAGTGAGATAGACGTGTCTAAGGTGATACCGTGTCTGCCACGAGCAGACGGAGGAAGAGCCGCATCGCGGCTCGGGCCAGTTATGAGCGATTTCAATATATAGAGTACTGTTGCAGAGCATATTGCTCTTAAAGCATAATGAAAGATCAAGACAGCACTGGCCTTTTTCCAAAGTAGTGGGCAGTGCAAGTCCAGCAAGAGACTTGCACTCAATTTTGAGAACGGAGCCTAGAGTTCCAAATCACAGAGTCGGCGACTCTACGGAGTCTATATATTGGCAAAACCAAAATCCGGGTCAAACACGGTCCTCCACAACCACCGATGACGTCCTAACATCGGGGAGGACTGGTGTCGAGAGCGACCGGGATCCCTCCGGTCCCCGCTGAGTCTGCAAAGCATAGTTTGTGAGATGAATGTTCTTCGGAACGGGGCATCTCCGTAGCGATACCTCCTTACCGGGGCGCTACACTACCGTTTCCTCCATGAATAGCCATCGCAAGGAAGCCAATTTGCTGAGTTTTCATATAAGTCCCGCCCACAAGCCTTTCATCGCTAAGTCCAACAGCACTGCGCAGCAAACGTGGTGTAAAGAACGTCGATGGTGGAAATAGGTTCTCTGGAGCGACGAATCAAGGTCCTTTACCATTAGGATGACAAGATCTGGATTTGGCGTCAGCCTCGAGAACGCCTCCTGTCGGAATGTATTGTGCCCACAGTGAAGTTCGATGGAGTTGGAGTTACGCCGTGGGATATGGTCCAGGTCATACAGCGGGTGTTTCTCTCGGTATGCCCTGGAACCCTTGGTTGCAATTCCTGATACGCTCAAAACGCAGAGGCCTGCCGCACTATTATGGATGACCATGTGCTTCCTACGTTGTGGCAATTTTACGGGGTGGACCCAAGTTACTTCCTGGACGGCAACGTCAGCTGTCATGTTGCTACGTCCTCCATGGCTTCGGATGGTGACAATGAGGTTCATCAAATGGTCTGACCTGCCAAGACCACGGACCTTAATCCTATGGAGAACTTATGGGACGGATTGGAGCGTCGACTTAAGGGTGCCCCCACCGTCCGAAATCCGTGAAGGAGAACTCACCTCTCTTCTCCAAGCCTAGTCGAAGAAAAACATACCGCTAGCCGTCGACTGGTGGAGAGTATGTCCCGGAAGGTCGCAGCTGTAATCGCCGCTCGTGGAGGCTCCATCAACTACTGAAGGTGACTAAATTTCGTTTTCCTTTTCTACCACAGGTGTCCAATTACTTGTTGGAAGATAGTGTGTATGCATTGGTAGTGTTACTCAACGGATTAAATGCCATCTATGCTACCTACCAATAACCGGCGTATATCGTTTAATTTACAAATTCCGCGATTGTCGAGGTGTACGATCAGGATATAAGCAGAACAAGGTAGTGGATGAGTGCAGTAATTGATTACAATCGGCATGGCAACTCGCCGTGAGATCAGTGATTTTGAACGAAGAGTTATAACCATAATGGTTGGATAGTTAGTTAGAATTTAATGGCACAAGGACCTCTAAGGCCATGTTGTGCTAAACACAAGGTAAGCACGAAACACTAAATGGCTAGGGCCCTCGGGGACGCCACGTCACTTCCCGTACTCAGTGGGAAGATGCTATAGAAGTGGAAAGTCCAAAATAGATGCTTTGGAATTGAGAAGTTTATACGTGTGATTAGCGTTGAGTTGGAGCATTCGAAATGTACAGTGGACGATGTGATCAGCAAGTTGTGACATTCTAGCATTACTAAGCGCCAGAAAGCGTCTTGGGAGAAAGACGAAACCGGCGTATGTTACAATGCATAATACGAAAATAAAAGGCCATGCTGTGCCAAACGCAAGGCAATTACGGCACATTAAGCGGCTGGAACGGTAGTGTAGGGCCCCGGTAAAGAGGTATCGCTACGGAGATGGCCCGTTCCGAAGAACATTCATCTCACAACTGCGCTTAGCAGAATATGCGGGGAGGTCCGGTCCCGTCTGTTGATCCCGACTCCGAGGTCTGAGACCTCGATGCATCATTCTCTGCGAAGATACGAGGTTTCGAGCTATAAGCTCGTTACCGCCGAACCCAAGCGGGCGCCTCGTTGAGGCGGTGTTTTGACTAGTCAGAATTTACCCATCTTCGTTAATCGTCCGTTTCTGAGTCTGAGCGCCCCTCGGACTCTAACCGCTGATATGCGGTCGTTTGTTCGAGGTTCTCACTGCAGAAACGTCCGACTTCGCTGCAGACCCTCCTGTCTTGAGGACTGCACAAATTGTTGTGCGGGTTCGCTTTGTTGCGAATTTCCCGCGTTATGCCTTCGGTAAGCGGGCATCGGTAGACATAGTGAGCTACGTCTCCCCTCTCCGCTCAGCAGGCGCAGCTCGCACTTCGGAGATGCCTTGTTCTATACAGATATGCTGGGAAACGTGCGTGTCCGGTGAGGACTTGAGTTGCAAAGAACCCAAGTGCTTCGGTCGGGACTTACCAACTTTCGGCACGAGACCGTAAGGATGGCGGCCATTTAAGGCGGTGTTCTAACTGCTCTGCCAAGATCTCATTGATTTTGAGAGAAGTGCTGTTTTGAGCCGTTCGATCGACTTGGGTACTCTGACCGTGGTTTCCCCAAGTCGTGAGGCGGCTTTCGCCAATTTGTCGGCTAACTCGTTTCTTGGAGTCCCGCAGTGGCCCCGCTCCCAGAGGAGTCCGACAGGACGCCAGCTGCACTCTGTAGCGATTGCCCTCGCCAGACTCCAGATTAATGGAGTTTTGTTGCTGAGCGTCTGGATTGCGCTCAACACCGACATGCTGTCCGAAAAAATTCTTATGCTTTGGCCGAGCGGAAGCGATCCGGCCCATACCACTGCTTCGAAAGAGCCACGACCTCTGCTTGGAATACTGTTGACCTATCACTGAGCCTGAACTTCTGGTTGGCACCAGGAGCGCCATCGGTGATGACGCAGAACGCGCCACCGACCCTCTGGCCCTCCTTAGACCCATCGGTGAATATCTCGATGCCCTCATCGGTCTGGTCGCCGACCGACCAGTTGCAATAAGGGCGCTCCCCGAGGTGTGTTATCATAGGGTTCACCGGCGTCTCCTCTAGCGCTTCCACTTCGTCTATATGGATGCAATTTTCACTGAGGGTGCCTGCCCGAAAAGTTTCCGCCTCTTGCGAGACGACTAGATCGAGCGGCAGTAATCCTGCTATGACCAACAAGGCATCAGTTGAGACTGTTCGGTATGCCCGGCAAATACGAAGAGCGCAGATTCTTTGGATCGAGGCTAAGGTACGGATCATTCTCTTGTTCCGCCCGTCTTTCCACCATGCCCCGGCAGCATACGTAACTATTCTCTCAATGGCACGCATATAGAGAACTTTAAGTGCGGCACCGCTTAGACCCCACGTCGTCCGCGCAAAGTAAGCTAGTTGACTGGAGTCAGGTTTGGAGAAGATGATTAATTTCCCCCTCTTCCAAACCCGCGGGAAAACTCCGTAGCCTAGACACACTGAGAACAGGTCCGCCAGGAAATCGTGGTCCAGACGCTTTACTATCTCTTTCGTTAACAAGTCGGAACCCGGAGCCTTCCCTTTCGGGAGATTCCTTACAACCTGGTCCACCTCCTTGGGTGTGAAGTCGCAGTCAGGGTTGCCCCCCTGACGCTGTTTTCACAGCCTCGCGTGTGGCTTTCATGGTTGTGGTGTCATTGATTCTCTGGTCCTCTTTGTAGAGCACGCTGAGATTCTCTCCGACTGTTTCGTCAACAGTGCTAGTTATTGTGCCGCCGCTTTCCGGACTGCACTCAGCACATTTGGCTTTCGAGCTTTGCCGCTGGCCAGGCTAATAAGCTGCTTTGAAAGGGTCTGCGCTGGCGGATTCACAGAAACTGACCCAAGAGTCTCGCTTAGCTTTATTAATCAACTGCTTGTACTGGGCTCTAGCCTTTCGGAAGAGAAGCCCCTTTGCCACAATGCCACAATGCTTTATTGGCCCCTGGAGTGCCATAGCCCATTTCTGGCTACATAACCTCCAGTTTGAGAAATTATATACATGGTCAA
>JJRW01S0004100.1:106789-116866 GCA_001188405.1 Loxosceles reclusa | reverse complement strand
TGATTTCTTTAGTTTTTGGAACTTCAGTTATTTGAATAATTTTTATTTCTGACTTTATTATTGCTCTGATTATCACGTTATTTTGAATTACGTACATTCGTAATTATGAGTAACAAAAGATCTTGCCGCGTTAAGAGGCTAAAAGGCTCGCATTTGGTGACAGACGTCAGTCTGTGGCTTTCTCTGCTAGATCTTGCTAACCCTCATGCTCACTCAGGCGGCTCCGGCTATGAGCCGGCTCTCCTAGCCAACTGCTTCATAGCCTTCCATGCAGAAGCAGGTTGCACTATCATTAGAGGTCTCAGTGTACGCCAGTGCGGTTTCCAGGCGCCTTGGGAGGGAAGGGTATTTGGTTTTACGGCGCCCAGTACGTGCGCAACATTGCCAACCCTCCACCGTCGCGTCCGGTTTCAGTGGTGTCGTGCACGACGACACTGGACTACCACGGAATGGAACCGGGTTGTCTTCAGCGACGAAATCTAACTCAGTTTGGACAGTGGCGACGGCCGTGTTCGTATCTGGAGGCCCTCCCCTGGTCAGCGTCTCGACCCTGCCTTTTCTGTCTAGCGTCGCACGTCCCCCGCAGACGGCGTTATGATCTGGAGAGTCATCGCATACGACAGCTTGTCTCTCCTAGTCGTGATTCCAGGGACAATGAAACTGCAGCGGTGTACTCAGGACATCCTGCAGCTAAGCTCCCGGATCCATTTTCCATCAGCATGAGGCTTGGCCGCACACAGCGAAGATTGTAACGTCTAACCATTCCCGCTGATCCAGTAACACCCAAGTCAGTCGCAAGACTAGTGTCTTACGCCTCTACCAGAGAGAGAGAAATTAGCTTAAGATTTCCTTCCAGCTTCTCGAAATGGCGCTTGGTGAATTGTATAAAATGATATGCATTATCACGAGAGAGAAGTGTGGACTTTCCCGGGGTTCTTCCGTGTGGGCCTTTCAAGGAAGGGAGGGGGGGCTTTTGAAAAGTCCTCTTAGAGCTTTCCCCTGAGGAGGAGTTTTTCGAGGACTGGGGATTAACGGATGTCACATCCTCTACTCGTCGTTTTTCTCGCGTCCTAATTTAGGTACGAAATCTGAAATCAACCATTTTCAAGTGTCTATTAGACACCCAAATGAAGTACTACGTGTGGACACTTTAACATGGACTACAGTGCCGAGATGAATTTATGTCTAAACTTCAGACAAATAAACATTTTGAACTTGTATATTACCAAGCCTTTAAGGCCCTTGAGTGAACTAGAACGAATGAAGTTTCTTTTTAAAAAACTTAGAAGTTCATAATTTGAAACTTATAACTATTAAGCATTGTGAGTACCCTTGCTTGACAAAATACTTTGTTATTTCTGTTTTGACTACTGTTGAACTATGTGCCAAACCACCTTAATTTTGTTGACGCTTAATTTGAACTTATTTACTTTACGACATAACAAACCAATTGTTGTCTATTACTTGTAAGGTTCTCCCTACAAAAGACTTCGAAAATAAGCTGCCCAGATATCTGTCGGCCTAGCTTAACCGCTAAAGTACTCACTCTAGACATGACAGATCCGTTAGTTCGAATCCCGGCGTCGACATAAAGCAAGTTTTTCTTTACATACTTCTGATTTTATTTATCAGTTTAGATAGATTATGTAGCTATTTAAGTTCTTACTTAAAGTTGGTTAATTACTTTGAATTTGATGGGAATTTCTTTTACTTAAAAATTGGAGTTGAATGATTGTTAAGAGGGATCTCAAGGTGCAGTTGCAGAGTTAAAAGCTTACGTACCTCGAAGGACTTATTTTCTCTGAAGCTTCAAACTTGAATTCTAATGTACGCTCCGAAGAGTCTCATGTTTTCGCCGACTGTGCTAGTTTACATACGTTACAAAATATCACAGGTATGTCTCCTCCAGGTTGTGACAGTTCTCTGGCCTTCCTGGTAGACTGATTTATCGCCAGCTAAAAATGAGTGGAACCATACTGGACGCCAACTTTGCAACCTTACCAGTGCGTACAACCGCAAGGTCCAAATTACAGCAACTGTGAACAGACATATCGCAGGAGACCATACGGGGGCTGTATGCTGTATTGTATCTTTTATCCAAACTGGAGGTTGTCCAACAAGGTACTAGAACCTCCTTTCATGTGCTCATTTCCACGCAATTAAACTATCCTTTTGCTCCGATATTGTAATCGTTTACTTCTATGAAAATGACATTCACACATACAAATTTCCATTCGTTTCCGACAACTCCTTCATGGTGTGTGATTCGTTTTTTGTTTGACATGTGATTTAAACAACTTGAAGTGAATTAAACTGTCGAACTTAGAAATGAAAACACTGAAAGATGACATCCTCCTCCCGAAGTAAAAGTCATGTAAAAAATTATGTAAGACAGAGCGAAACTGTGCATGCCTTTTCAGCTGTAAACACTTCACGGCTTTACGTCACGGGAAGTATAAAACGTGTTAAGAAGAACGTATTTTTTTTTTGGATATGGATGAAATCTTTAGAAAATTACAGTGATGTATCACCTAACGATGTTTTGCATCGAGAAGCAAGGCTGTTAAATCCGCAAGTGACTACTTTCTTGCAAAAACGTCGATTCAGACATACGAATCAACATAAAATCACTCACGCAAATCAAATTATAATGAAAATATTCGAAGAACCAAGGTTAGCAGCATTTTGATGCAAATTTAAGGGGAGGGGATTTCAACTTTTTTTTTCCCAGCCTCGATTTGCTTACTCCTCATCAGTATCAGAGACACAAATTTTGTTTTCGTTATTTTTTACAGCCTAAGATTTAGGCTCTAAGATAATAACTCTAAGACTCTAATACGAGCTGTAAGCCAAGCTGAGCCTCAAAATTTACATTCTTAAGAAGGGAGCAAACTTAGTAATTTTCAAGCAAATTGAGTAATTATGATTGCAAATAATTTATTTCTTTTTGTTGGGACAACTCATGGATCTAGATATGAACAGTGGCTGGCCTGCTAACACCTGAAAAACGCAGCCACAACTCTAGAAGCGAACTGTCGTCTGGAGGTTTCCAGGTAGTCGTCCACGTACGTAACTGAGCTTTATTCACGCCGATTTGAGCAGTGACGTCAGGTGTTTTGAGAAGTATTCGACAGCATCTGGGAATTTCGTGAAAACCCCCATCGTCCAATAACGTCACCAAAATTCGGGGCGATGTATGGAGAAATGTAGCAACCATGCGGTGCGGGCTGGCGTCGTTTTCTTAGCATTGCGTCTATGGGGAAGCAAGCCATGCAGTTCTTGTATCTAGATCCATGGGAAAAACTGTGATGGTGCAGTTTAGTCAGCGGGAATGACAACAGGAGGAGTAAATTTGCAAGTGACAACAATCTGGAAGTGTATAAAAGGTTAAAGCCATATTACAAGACAACGTTATTGCACAGGTAAAGTATATTCAACCCACGTTTATCTAGACTCCACCTTTTCCAAAATGACGACTGAAAGATGTTAACACGACGGTCGTGTTGGCATCTTTCGTCAGTCGTGTTAACATCTTTCGGTGGTCGCTTTGAAAAATTTGAATCCTAGATAACCCACCGAAATCATGGTCAACATTGTAAAGAAACCTGCCCTTTTTGTCGACGCCGGAATTCGAACCTACGGATCTGTCATCTCCGGAGTGACCGCTTTGCCGATTAAGCTACGCCGACAGGTATCTGGGCAGATTATTATGGAATTCTTTTGTGGGGGAGAACCTCACATCGTTCCCCACGTTGAGAGAGATGGCAGGGTACCTCCTGACTTCGAGTGGTGCACCTAACGATTAGGTCCTTGGCCACTAGTGTGAGGCTATGAGTTCGGGCGCCATTGTAAAGAAACTTTATTTGTCGACGCCGGGATTCGAACCTACGGCTCTGTCATCTCCGGAGTGATAGCTTTAACCATTAAGCTACGCCGAGAGGTATATGGGCAGCCTATTATCGAATTGTTTTGTGGGAAGAATCTTATATGTGTTGAATCTACCTTTATAATATAGCAATAACTTTTATAATAACCGCAATAACGTTGTCTTGTAACTGTGTTTAATTGCCTCTTCGCACAATGATTGCAAATCTTCTATTTTATAAAAGGGTATAAATCACTTAAAATCCCCTGTGAATGTGGACTTTCACACATCGGCCAGACCAAGAAAACCTTGAAAAATAGAATTCAAGAACATCAACGAAATGTAAAAAATGGAGACATGTTAAAGTTGCCCACTGCGTTACACTGTTGGTCTCAAGATCGTCGATTTTTATTTCAAGAAGTCGATATCACATATGAAAGCAATTCACCTCTGGAACTTCTTTCTTGAATCGGTGGCCATCTTCCAGCAATCCGAATTATTGGCATCCGAATCTTTCAGCCGTTTCCCCACTGGCTAATAGTTGGAGAACTAATACTGATATTTTTAGCTCGCGCTTATTATAATTTTTATGTACTTTTTTGAATTGTTAATTTTAAGCTTTCTGTTTTTCTCACAAGGAAGTAAACCACTGGATATTGTCATATAATCTTGTAAACATTTACACCGATGAAGCTGTCCCATTGAGACAGCGAAACAGTGGTATGTAATAAAATTCACGTTAATTGTGCCTGATAAATGTTTCGTCTTACTTATTGCGTCACAAACTATTTGCAAATAATAAAATTACAAAGATTAGAGACGTTGATTTTGCTCTATTTTAATTAATTATGAACTAACAAAAATTGAGTGGTAGGACAGAATACTGGCGCTCTATAAAATGTAATGAATAAATTTATTCACACACACACACACACACACACACACAAATAACTTCAGCGTGAGGACCTTCACTTGTAGATAAATCGCCTTCGCGTCTGTACGGCATTCAATTTGCAAGTGTTGGAAGGCAATCTTTCCTTTTCCTAGCGAATTTCCGCATTTTTTTAGGCGGTATGATGCGTATCTGATAGTTGGGAGGGACAGAAAGAGTACTTCCCGAACTTCATGTACATATCTCATATTTTCTGCTCTTGGAAATTTACACAAGCCGCTGCTGCAGCAACTTTTCAATATCGTGATGGATATCGATTCTGCTAGAAGATTTCCACGCGATGTTGAAGTGATGAAATCGTGTGTTTGACGCAATATGCTCAGACGATGTGTAAACTTACGATGCGTCATCTGTCGCCATGTGTATTACCGCATTTTTCCACATATCGCAAAGCCCTTACAGATCGCTTCAAGATATAGCAGAGTGATGTCATGGTCGTCGAACCTTGTGGTGCATACAAAATTTAAGTTGGTGGAGAGGGCGCGATGGCTATGTTCGTTTCAGAAATATTCAAAAATATATAAATGCGCACAAAATTTCTATATTTTAGGAGAAAAACATCGTTAAGTAACCTACAAAATTCGAATTATTTTTGGAAAAGTTCAAATACTCCAAGGGTTGATGGCTTTTGCTTCAGAATCTCACCCCTTCGACACGCATGCATTTTCTATTACCCCCAATGAGATTGTTTTCACACTCCCTCAATCAAGGAAAGATTCTCGGCATTTATAGACATCCACGTGCGAACTTTTTCACACTCCCTCAATCAAGGAAAGATTCTCGGCATTTATAGACATCCACGTGCGAACTTGATAAAACGTTTACCCTTAAGGCGCTAGATGTAAAAATTATATGCTTACGATTTTAATAATTCCATTTATTAGCATTTGCATTAAATTTATATCTTTATGCACATAGTTCTCTGGAATCATAATTTCTCTTATTGGTTTCGTTTTATTAAGCGGAAGGGCAGAGTGTAAAGAAAAAAAGTGTTCTTTTGTCGACGCTGGGATTCGAACCTACGGATCTGTCATCTCTAGAGTGACCGCTTTACCGGTTAGGCTACGCCGAAAGGTATTTGGACAGCTTTATTTCGAAATCTTTTGTGAGGGTAACGGTACAACAGGTGAGTTGTACTTCACGTAATTCCTCTAGAACTTAGAATTGGTCATCTGCACTGGTACTGGACAAAATAATGTTAGGTCAACTGCACTTCCCATAGGAGAAGAGGTATGACGCTTAACAAGGGAGAGGGGAAACAGATGATGAAGGTTGGCATCATGCGGTGAAAAAGGACAGAGCTTCTGTGTCACGTGGTACGTCACATCAGTTTTGTGAACTTTTGTAAGGAATGTTACCACACAGAATTCAGTCCATCGTTTCTAAGACACTGTTTCCTCTGTATGGAGTTCAGTGTGGGGGAAATAAAAAAACGATCGGACATTCGTGATTTAAATTTCATAAGAAATATGAAACGTACGAAGAATTTTCGACGAAAGTGCAACGTTACAAAATGTCGATGAAAGTCTGATTTGAATCATAATCATGTACCGAATAATAATAACTTAAATAGAGGCAAGTTATTTCTAACACTGTGAAGCAGAAAAGTATGTCACAGATTTTTGAAGGGCCACAGAAACAGTAGTGTAATTATTGCTCCGCAGGTGCGGGGGGCTTTCCAAAAAGGTGTCCGGAAAGCCAAGTAAACTTCTGAGTAAAAAAGGGAAAATTGAGCCACTTAAATTTTATGTTCTTGATATTAAGTTCATTAATTGTTACAGTATTTAATTATTAACGTATTAGTTGTAGATTGCCTTTGAATTACGTCTTTTGTTTTTTGTTTGTTTAAATACGTTGCAACAAGATTCATTTTCTCAGTTAAATTTCTCGTTTGTACCACAAATTACTTTGACGGTTACCAATATTCTCATAGAACTCACATCTCGACAGGATGGTTATAGCCACAATATATGTTATCGATGTTATATTATATCGCATTCCCACACGATTCATAATCACATGTGCATTTAAGTTCAGTCTGGAGAAAAGAATCGGCGCGAAATCCGAAGGTCAGCGGTTGTGAGAAGTCGCTTTCTTCCCACCGGGATTCGAGCTACTGATCTGTCGATTCCGGAACGACCGTTCTACCAATTGAGCTAAACCGACGGCTGTAGAGATAGCTTATTAGCTAAGTGTGCTGTGTGGGAACCTCACAAGGTTGTAATGTCCACCCACAAATGACTTTAATATAAGCTACTTATTCACCCCATCGGCGTAGCTTAACCGGTAAAGCGGTCACTCTAGAGATGATAGATCCGTTGGTTCGAATCCCGCCGTCGACATAAGTGAAGTTTTTCTTTACAAGGTAAGTAACAACATCACAAAAGTTTCTTGGTGAACTCAACAAGTTGCATTTCATCTCTCGCTCCATTTCGAAAACGGTTCGAGTGTGTTTTACGTTAGATAGAGCAATAACATAAGACTGTGTAGATCCCCTCAATGACTCCGCAACTGATTAAAAGTTGGGAAAAGACCCACAGAAAGTATAACTACATAAACTGAAGTTTTTATACAAAAACAAATTACTTTAAGTGTTTGAGGAAATGGCAATACTCTGAAAAACATTGAATGAACTAGTCAAGTGGCATGAATTAATGCAAGGAATGGCGGTATGGAAATAGAAGGGTCGTACTAGATTCATACAGTGGTCATACATATTTTTTGAAGCTTAAGGCTGAAAAGTAGGATACTGAACTGAAACCATTTGTCGATCCTGTTTCTAATAAGGCAATTTGAATAATTCTCTTCACAGTTTTCTGAGTATGGTGAGTGAAATTATTTTTCAATTGTTTTTCTTCAAAAGAATATTCATCCTGCATTGATGCGATGCTCTTTTCATGTTAACTAGTTAAAACGTGTCGAATTTAATAGCAGAACACATAATTAATTTTTACGTAAAATTGAATGGAAATATATGCCCCTCAAAAATCCTTTACCCAAATGTCCTTAGATTTTTGCACTGTTTTAAGACGGAAAACATTTGCTTCTCAGGTCAGAGGAAAACATTTAAGTGCATAACGTTAGGTTTTTAGTTCACATTTAGCACGTGTTTTAGGTATACAATCCGGGCTGTGCTCGTAAGTTTTTCCTGTGTTCGGTCAACACTTATACAAAGTGTCCTGTCAACAGCGAGATTCCTCGCTTGGAGTACATAAAAAATGACCGAAGACCTATACTTCTACGGCCCATAGTTTTCGAGTAAAATGCACAAGGCAAATTTCCTCGGTGACATACAGCAGTATGTGGCCCATGGTTCCAGCATCATGGAGTATCGACGCATTTCAGCTGACCTGTAAATAATTATCTGGATATAAAATATCCAAGCTGCTGGGTTGGACGTGGGAGTCCGATTTTATGGCCGCCACTATCGCCAGATCTGACACCATCGGATTTTTTTCCTATGGGGATCGTTTGAAGGAATTGGTCTATCGAGCCCCAGCTCGTGTTCATGCTGCGTGCAATTTTGTGGACACCACGCTGCTGGACTGCGTTCCGTCAGAAATACCAGGAAGCGGGCATGAATGCCTCTTTATGCGCGGTGGACACTTTGAACGCCTTCCTATGTAAACATATGCAAGCTCCGATGTTCATGTTTCCAATATAGCTTTTTTCATGTACACTGGACATGATGTCATAATCTTGCTTTCACCTTTTCCTGTCCTTGAAAACTATTGGCCGTATAGGTATTTTTTATGTACTCCAAGCGAGGAAACTTGCTATGCAGAGTTTACGTGGTCTTGATGGTAAACCCTCTATTATAATACCAAAATAAGTCGTTTATTTTCATATGAAAAAAATTACGCACATGAGCAAATTGTTTTCGAGTTTCAGTCGCAAATCATACCACGTGTTAATTAATTTTAGTTTCATTTTTGTCCCCATAACCACTATAAATTTACTTTTAATGAATCAGAATCAATTATAGCAGTTGCATCAATGCAAAGTAATTATGTGCTTCTTTTTTTTTAACGAATCCTTATTGTACAAGGTGCGGCCATTAATTTTCAGGACTGATGTTATAACTCCAGAAATCATTACATGAAAGACATACCCATTGTAATGCCCACCCACAAATGACTTCGAAATAAGTTATCGCAGACAAGCGTCGGCGTAACTTAAACGGTAAAGCAGTCGCTCTGGAGATGACAGATCCGCTGGTTCGAATCCCGGCGTCGACAGTTTTTCTTTACACCATTTAATATGTTTCGAAGCAACTCCCACCTGCCGTAATACACTTCTTTGCTCGGCTGTATAAGTATCGGAAACAACTTTTAAAGTCTTCTTTCGGAATGCTCTTTAGTGTGGGCTTCAACGTTTTCTTGATGGCTTCGATATCCCCAAATCTTGTTCCCTTCAGCAAATCGTTCAGTTTTGGAAACAAGAAAAAGTCTGCTGGTGCTAAGTCCTGAGAGTATGGAGGATGCTGCATCTCCACGCTCTCGCGCTGGGCCAAAACCCGCTTCACAGGTAACGCAATGTAAGGCCGTGCATTGTCATGCCAAAGCAGCCAATTCCCACGCTGTTGAAAATGAGGCCTTACTCTGCGAACACTTATTTCAACATTTCACGGGTTTCTGTAGCAGTTTTGCCCAATTTGAAGCAGAATTTAATACTTATTCTCTACTCCATATCGACTTCGACAACAAAAACTTAACAGCTGCGTTTTAATGAGTGTTTCCAGGACAACCACTTGCTTTCGAATGGCGCCCACTTCATTGGACATGCGCAGATAAACGACCTTCCAAATACAAGCATTACCGCATTCTGACGATTTCTGGTTCTCCTACAGTCTTCAGTCCTGAAAATTAATGGCCGCACATTGTATAACTTAACACTGGTTTACATATGTAAAATTCCAGAAATTAGGATTTTTTTTTTTTTGTCTCTAATTTAGTGTATGTGCATTTTCGATACATACATGGGACTCGAACCACTCTCTCACGGGAGGGCTGCTGCTGTAATTGCACCATTGTTGTAATAGTTTTACTATTCTACTCCCTTTTAACAAATTAGCATTCCCCAAACAGTCATAAGACTAACGTGCCATACGCCTCCACGACAGAAGCAGTGTTAGGCATCGATGGGAAAGCCACAACAGAATGAGTGGCCAAACAAATTGTATATAAATGATTCTTACGTCTCGCAGAATCTCTCTATCCCTGGCAATACGCAATCACTATCGTTGGGAGAAAACGACGAG
>JJRW01S0004098.1:21983-32704 GCA_001188405.1 Loxosceles reclusa | reverse complement strand
CATGTTGTAGAAATCTTTCAAAGGATCGCCCGACACAAAAAGGTATGAATTTTTGATATATGCAAGGTAATTAACTCAGTTGAAAGACGACAAAACGACTCAGTGAAATCATTTCTGAACAGTTTTATTGGAATGGACGAAAACAAACCCTGAAAAAAGAGGAAAACGAAAAAAGTCACACTAAACTTTCCTTCGAGCAATGAACGTCTTTCGACATGAGTTCAGAAAATTGTATGAATTATGAATCGAATCTTTTCTATTACATAAGTGATATTTTTTCTCGTGTTAATTAAATTTTTAGACGCGATAGTAGGAGAGGAAATATGACATAAACGGTGATAAATCCTACCGTCTTCGCAAACTTTCTAATTTAACGATAACTTCTGGAAACAGAAGTACTTAAGAAATTGACTGTGGAAAAACAAATTGCCACAAAAATCATTTGCGCGAAGGAAATTTAGCGAAAAACAAATGCCGTTGCAAGTGCATTCTGAATTCCGACATCAGGCAGCTGAAGATGTCAGACTTCTCGCCAAAACACCGAAGCACAGCCGTATTTGGTCGACACTCGTTACTTCAACGCGAGGCTCACAGTAAGTGCATGGCGAAAGGTGGTGCATCTATCCCTTCGAGTATGAGGAAGAATGGAATACTTCAGTGAATACAGGTCTTTTATAACAAACACCATTATGTTACCAGATGGGTGGTCTTACCGCTAAACTGTCTAGAGATAGCTAGTAAGTGTTTGACCACCTGATAATTTCGGATGTTTTCCCGATAATAACCAAACAATCTGTTACTGACATCGGAAAAGTTTCTAGGACACCTAAAAGTTTGGGGGGTATCTAGGTATAAGTTTATCTTCCAACTGACCGCCATCCCGGACAATTCGATAGGCCATCACCGCTTGTCGCGATAAAGAACAGTCTTACATCTAGAAAAGCTGGCGTCTTACCGTATGGTGAATGCAGAAAGAACTTCTAACTCCAGAGCTCATACCACGAGAGGACTGAAGTGCCGGAATTGCCATTGGATCTACCAAACGAAGTGGCGTCTCTCATAACCATCAACATCTCGCATAGTAGTTACATTACCTGTTTAGTTAATTGGCATAGCGGTAAATTACTTACGTGTATTGTCACAGGGAGGAAGTCCTGCGACTACGTGAATTTAAACAGAAACATAAACAAAGAAATCTAAGCGCTACGTTGTCTGGCTGGAACCGAGAACCGCTGAAACGGCGACCTCCAACATCTTGATTTTTTGCGCAATTTTTGTGTTCTCATTGCTAAATATTGCTGCCTGCTATTGCTAAGCATTGTTGGGGTCGGCTTTTGTTAAACATTGTTGGGACAAAGACCACTGCTTCATCTTTTCTGCAGCTAGAATTATAAGAAAGGCCCGTTTACCATATGACCTCAATTTTTTAGAGGCATTTTGTATTTTGAGCGAGAAGAATAATTTGATTAATTCCGATTGCTTTCTTTCTTTCTTTTTCCAGTGCGTGGAAACCGTTTGTGGCCTGTAGAGGATGTGTCGTATCCGGATTCCTCCGCGGTACCCAACAAAACCGATAAACGAAGTTAGTTCTTGAAGCGCACATGTCGAGGTAACATCGTTTGAATTCGTGTCGTCGTTTTGAGAAAAATAGCTCTATCAGCTATCGGAACCTAGGTCAACGAAATTAACCAACCGAAATTATGCAAGAACGTTGAGTCTTTCTCTTGATTTATGATATCTGATTACGCATAAGGACTTGTGCGTTATTTCAGTGTATAAAGAAACTAACCTAGCACCACAATGGTGGCCAAACTGGTAAAGATAAAACCCTAGGCGACTGTTAACTTAAACGCATATTTACTTGGAAGAGTTAAGAGCTCCACATTTGAGTAAACATTGCGAATACTGATGTAAGCACATACTAAATCGTTGTTCCTGGGAAGAAACGAAGAGATGTTATGTATTTTAACTAATTTATGCGACCTTCCTGTTGTTTTGTGAATAAATATTCATTTGCTTAATCTGTCTAAATCTTGAGTTATTGCGGACTCATCACGGACCTCGTCCGGTGAGTGAACACAAAGCCCCCAACGCGGTCAAGTCACCCAGCGGCGTGACGGTTTCAAGCCAGCTTCATTAGATTATCATGAAAAGTTGTTGTTTATTTGGTTCAATGTTTACTTTATATTTTACATACGAGTCATGATCGACAATTAAGTATTGATATTATTAATACTTACCAGAGTCTCTCAAACTCAGATACACTACCTGACAGACAAAAAAAAAACACTATGAAACAGAGAGTGCAAAGAGATGAAGATTCTGTGAACAAACCAGCATTTGTTCACAGAAGTGTCCCATTTGGGAAGGAGTGGAATGATGGTCTGGGACGGTATTTCCTTCAATAGCCGCACAGTGCTGAACATCAACAAAAACAAGACACTCACGACTGAACGGTATAGGGGTGACATTTTCTGGCCTTTGGTAGTCTTTTACGCTACAGAAATTGGCGATGAATTCCTACTAACAGAGAACAACTCCAGGTCTCCATCGTACCCGTCTTGTGAACAATTTGTTTTTCCGACCAAGGAATCTTTCGAGTGGATTGGGCAGAATGTTTCTCAGACATGAACCCATAGAACATATACTCAATGAAAAGTTCTTGTCAGCGTCTTGTAACTGCACAATATGTATAATTGACATGGAGACTAGTTTCGACAATTACGGTCGATTACCCTCGTCAGATCCACGTCTGGTAGTGTGTCACGATTCACTGTTGTTCCTGTTTTGCTCAAAAGGCTCTCTTTCCTGTCGCGGAAGGAGTTGATGTAACTGGGCGGTAGCTCCGGTCACGCCATCTGGTGCGGAGGAAGGAAGATTGGTCTTGCAATTAAGAGTATGAATTAGATAGAGTCAAGCGGTGGGGAGACGGGGTGTTAAGGTGGCAAACAACTCACCGCAAACATAGGCCCGCAAACATCTCAACAACTGGAAACGTCTCTCCTGCACGAATGGGACAAGATCACACGGTTCCTCTTTAATAATCTCAGACACTCCGTGCCTCAGAAGTGTATGCAGCGTTATTTTCCTTCAGGGGAGATCATACGGTTTATTGAAATTGATTTTCATCCGAGGAATCATATATTTTATTCTGATATGCATACAATGTGCATTTTCCTCCTTATGGCATAAAACTCGAGTAAAATTCATTTATTTCTTGTTCCGTGCGTCAATTTCGTTTCTCGTAGCTTACTACACATATCTGTGCATTATATATTAGCCACCAACACTTTCTCTCATCAGTAGATTCTATCTCAAACCACAATATCTTCTAATTGTTTTGAGCAGTGTATTTTAAAAGGCATATTACCGTTTAAGTAAATTTTTTCATGTGCAAATGCCGTCTTTCTGTTTCCTTTTCGCCGTCGGATTTGGGCAAGTTTTACTTCTGGACTTTAATGGCCAGGAAAAACGCGGCCTGTTGAAGAGTTTGTTGCCCTTGTAAAATAAATATTATGCAAATAGACCAACTGTGTTTGTGTTTTGTTTCGTGTCAGGGACTCTTTCTTTCGCTCTCTCTCTTCATTATGTAGGTTAAACGTGTTGCATCGGAAGGTTGCCCACACGAACCGATGAACTCCATAATTACAACGATGCTCGTAAACGATTCGCGTTATGACGCATGGCTTTGAAATCCGCCGTCAGCGAAATCTTGTTTGCGCCGTGGCAAAATGGGGCCATTGATATTATTGTATGTAATTGCCTAAACGACGAGGGAGAGTGGCTAGTTGTGTGTCACTGGTAAGACCAACTAAGAAGTTGCATTGAATGCAGAGGGGGAAATTCTTTTGGAACAATCATTCATCTAAAAGGGAAATTATTTTTTCTTGCATTTTCTTTTCATCACGCTGATGATGACTCCCCACGATTCTCGTGTGCTTAATGAACGTTCATAATGGAGGAACTCCCTCACGCCGCCCTTTGTTGTGTAAAGTATTCCGTGAGGCGTTACCGCTGTTTTATAGGCGAAAGGAATTCACTCCATAAGCGTGTGAAGGTCGGAGCAAATGAATACTTTTTAATCGAATCGTTTGTGCAGACGAAAACAAATACGTCTGCTTTTATTAGAAGCAGACGTGTGTAAATTGCGGTTAATCGCGTTTCTCAAAATTAATTTGCGAATATGACGCCAGAGGTCACGCGTGTCACTAAGGGTATATATGCCAAGAAACTCGTTTAAAAACTAAATTAACTCTTTAATTACTCTCTGAATGTTTATACTCCACGGTCAAACGTCATCGTTGCTCACACGTTATTTTTTCTTGAATTTTAATTTTGTTTCTTAAATAATTACAGAAATGCTGTTGAATTGTGTTCGCAGGTTAAGGAAAACTTCTGCCTTCTGCAAGCAGGCAACATTCCTCGTCAACGCAGACGGATAAAAAGTAAATATTGAAGAGGAGTGAAGCGTTACTAACACGATTTTCCCAACCTGTTCTAATTCATATTCAGAGTGCATTAATGGCTTATTGGAACTCCAGAATTTTAATGGTTTCCGATGTTTGTATAATATAATTGCCAAAATTTTATTTGACCGTAATCTCAACGCCAGATAGAATCTGAAAGAAGAAATGTAAATAGTTGTCGTTCAAACTTGAAGCAAAATTGAAGAAGAGTCGCGTTTAGTGAAAATTTACACATATATGCAGGATATCCGGGAAAGCTTAAACTCAATGCATATTTCGTCAACCGTTAGACTAGAAATATACTTACAATTACTGTAAAGAAAAACTTTACTTATGTCGACGCTGGGATTCGAAGCGAAGGATCTGTCATCTCTAGAATGACCGCTTTACCGGTTCAGATACGCCCATGGGGTAACTGGGTAGCTTATTTTAAACTCATTTGTGGGCGGACATTACATTAAATTACAAAAAAAATGTTTGAAATAAGGTACGAATTTATCTAAAAGCAGTTTGAAGTCGAGAAAACACAGTTTTATCAAAAACACAAATCGAAATTTTTACATTGTCCCTAAGTCCTATAAGTTTAAGTTATATTTGAAAAACATTTCTTGGCGCACTAACATGCAAAACTCAAAACGTTTTATTCGTATGCGAGCAAAATTCAAAATTGAATCGAGATACAGCTGTTCAAAGTTAGATCATTTAGTATGCTAAAAATGTGATTATCCACACAGTGAATAGCCAGAGAACTGCTCTCACTAGAAAACTTTCCCCAAAGGCAGACCTCAGTTTTAAAGATAAGAATAACTATTGATGAAATGGGGCAAAAAAAAAAAAAAAAGCAGCTGCCGCATTCAATTACAATTCGGAAACCCGCCAGGTTCATTCGCCAGTTATATTAAGTAAAAAATACGAATAAATTGATTTCGTTCTTTCTTTCATCTTTTGTTACCGTATGCTTCTTCGGGATAAACTATACCGAAGTTATTTTTTTCCGTTGAAATAGAGCCGTGCCTTTTGGGAAAGTTTCCTTGTGGGAGTTGTTGTCTCTTTCTTCACACTTTGTGGATAACCCCATTTTTCAGCATATAAAAATGCTCTAACTCTGAACCGCTGCAACTCGGTCAATTTTGCTGGTACAATAACGGAACTATTTGAGTTTTATATGTTAGTGCGCGAAGAAATTGTTGTTAAATATAACTCATGAGACCGGAGGTGACTCTACAAAATTTCGATTTTTGTATTTTTGAGAAATATGCTTCTTCTTTACAAATAGAGGAATATGAATTTCGATTCCCTCCTTTTGTTGAATCTTTTTGCAGAAAATATTTTTCTATGCCTTCTTTCAGCATGTTGATATACTTCTGACACGCCTGCACTATATTCATGCCAATTTCCGCCTGCGAAGAAAAGTAATTCACGAAGAGTTTGGATGAGTGAAACTCTCGGCGACAAAGACAATTGTACCACAATTCTCCTTAGTGTAAATTGTCTAGGCTCGTTTCTACTGTACCTACGATTTCTAGAAAATTTATGTGGGAAAGTTTACGCTGACCATTGGAGAAAACTTCACGGACCACACTTTAAGAATATCTGTCCTACAAACTTGGTCTTGAACGTTTAACACACGCACTTCTGGCCAAACAATACAAGTGGCACTCCTGGAATTGATTGATTGATTGATTAGAATTTAATAGCACAAGGACCTGTAAGGCCATATTGTGCCAAACACAGGGTAAGTACGAAACACTAAATGGTTTGGACATCTCGGGAATGTCACTCCCCGTACTCAGCAAAGGGGAACCCCTGAAAGTGGTACTCGTGACAAGCTTCAAACTTCATGGCGTGTATGAGTGCCGTACGAAGATACTGGAAATTCGCCATGAAAATATATAATATTCTCACGGCGAATTTTAAAGAGACTCTGAGTATATTTATAAAAGCTTTTACCTTGGGTTCGGGGGGTTCTAATCTTTCCAGATACGCCACTGATACTCCTACAATCATTAAAACGCAAAATAATATAAATTAGAATCTAGCTCCTGACTTTTTGGCCTGGCTCGTAGATTGAGAAGAAACTTGTTAAGTCCTGAATTACATACAGAGTGTCATTCTCAATTGCTGATAGTTCTTTTACAAGAATGGACTTGCCCAGGGTGCCGACATTGGGGTGGTAACGAAGGAAGTTGCAGTCCAGATTTTAAGAGAGCGAGCGTAGGAAAGGAACCGGGAACGTGTTCTTTGTTGTGAAGAATCATTAAATTTTCACATGAGCTGCTAGTTTTTTTGATTCAATATTATTTTACAACAAACTTGTCAAAACAGTGCATGTTTTCTCGTAAGTTCCCTAACGTGCCAGTAATAAGGACGTGTATCTGGGAATTAGTGGACAAATTTTGCGAAACAGGGAATGTGAACGATAAACTACATCCGGGAAGACAGTCAGTGTTTACCCCACACGGGATAGAGAATGATTGTTTAAGGTCTCCTAGGAAATGTGTACGACGGTTGTCTGGGCAAATGCAGCCTTCACATGGTTCTGCAGAAATTTTTAAAGAAAAGTTGTAGCTCTTACAAAATCAAGGCAGTTCAGAAACTGCTGCCAGTGGACAACAACAAACGATAACAGTACTGTTACTAAATTAATGCGTTACCTTACCACGCTTTCAACATCTCACGCAATTATGCTAGTGTAATAGACGTAAACTTGGGTGAAGCGTACATCATTATGCTTAACATGTGAACTGCAACATCCTCCCATCCAACTTCACTGGGTGGACCCACCTCATAAATGGACCCACCTCATTGGGAAGGTCCATTCATGTAAAAACGAGTGATCAGAAATTGGGATTAATTTGCTGTATGTAATGGTGCACATGCTGTATCGGGGCTACAATGGTCACAAGGTAAATAGCACTTATTTTTTAAATTGAGGATTTCCAAACTTTTCGATCCTTTTGGTCCGTCATTGTTTTCTACTGTCTGACAGACGTTAAGAATAGTTCTGCATCTTAAACAAGCCATTTATTTTCATCTGTATCAGCTATTACTCAACCGGAAGTAAATCAGACGGGGCAGAGGAATACACGTGTCTAAAGTGCCAATAAGATTTATGTTTATAATCAACATCGCTTTTTCAATAGTAAATAAATAAATTTACGTGGTAGGCGTTTATAATGACAAATAGCGTAGGTAGAACTCGTAGGCAGGTTACTACAACGATGTCGTTTTTTGAGATTGTTAGACGTTATTCTACATTAAAGAAATATTTATCGCTGTGTGAAATGTCTTCATTGTTACTTTCTTTCCGATTAAGTGGTGGTGCGTAGGTTAATCGGATGCATATACGTGTTCAAACAGTGAATTTATAGCAATTAAAACCACTAATGCCTTAGTTTTCTAAGCTGAAAATTTTCTATAAATCCTTAATAACAAATGTGTATAATATAATATAACCACACTTGAATTATTTAAAATCACCTTTAATAAATTCGAGCATGGTATACGGCTATAATCAAATCCAAATGAAACTGGAACAGTTAATCCTCTTCCAATTTATATCGGTGGTAAGGATTGAAGAACTATAAAGTTTGTTCGGATGGTTCATTTATTGCAAATTGCTTCAGTTAGCATGTTGTAGCATGATTTCAGCAAACGGAGTAGCTTTTCTGCCCACAGGATTCGCAGCCCATGTTTGATACCACACGCCTACACACATAGATAAACTAAGACTAAAACACGATCATTTGAGGAAGAGGTGAAGACGGAAGAGGATGTCTGTCCTGAGGTGGATGTGTTCAACCACATCGAAACTTCGGCTCGAAGTTGAGGACAAGACGCGGCAATCCAGCCCAGAAGCTCTCATATCTAACAAACTAGGACTAATTTTGACTCGCATTTATTTTATTTTGTAGTTGAACAATCCACGTGCTTCTTAGAAAATTTCCTTAGTGTGTTAAGCAACATATAGATATCCAGATTCATGCACTTTAAGTGCAGTTTCATATCGCTAATGTTCTTAACGAGTGGTGTATTGACACACATTGCCGTCCGTGTAAGGGATCCCAACTCTGATGTTTGTGGAGCCACCGTAGTAATTAAAGGGGACCCACTTTACCTTAAAAGTGTGCTTCTGGTTATACACGAGATTCTCTCGTAAGCCAGTAGGAGACATTTGTTGCAGTGTACTTTTAGAATAACGAATGTTTTAATATGTTCATGATTCCAAATATCATAAACAATTCTTTTTTAAGTCAAACAAGTTATCGAATTACTGATGTAAGTACTTTGTTAATTATTCTCTTCTCTTTACTAAATTAAAAAAATCAACTACTATAATATCAGTTCAGTTACCCGTTACTACGAACCTGTCTCGAAAGGGGTATAATAAAAACAATGTTAAAGTGGAACTACCTTTGTTTTAAGTGAAGGTTCGTCGTTGGTTTTCTAACACACATACACACACCAGGTTAATTTAATTTAGTCAAAATAAAGTATATAATACTCCCGAGAGACAAGAATTATTCTGCCATACTCAGGACTCACAGAAGACGCCAACCAAAAGAAAAGTATCTTTGGTTACCAGCAAAACGTTGCTCAAGTAGCACGCACATATGCTTTTCGTTGAGGCACCTTCCTTAAATGACACGAAATGCGTGCCTTTACCTCGCATTTGAGTCTCAGGTTTGTGCATTGTATTCTGATAACCAAACTATCGTGTACCAAGAGTTTTATTATCAGAGAGAGATATTGTGTTCTCTCTTTCTCTCTCTCTTTCAATGGACCCTCTAACCTAAGCCCTTGCAATAACACAAGAGACCGTTACACACGGACGGAAAATGAAATCCCAACACCAAGAAAGAATTTGTCTCGAGGTATAGTATTCAGGTAACACGTGTATATAGGTAATATATTTATTTGGTTAACGTGTTAAAGTCACAGGTTAAAGTATGCTCGGGAATAACCACTTCACATGTGAAATTGGGATACATTAATAACAGATGCTGTCGCCACGATTTTGAATGCAAGTATGCAAACGTGCTTGCATTGTGTCGTACAGGTGCCAGTACATTTTGTGGGATGGATTTCCATGCCTGTTGCACTTAGTCAGTCAAATCAGCAACGGTCCGTGCTGGTTCTGGATGACCCTGAATTTCACGTCCAAGGATATTCCATACGTGTTCGATGGGCGAAAGACCTGGTGACCTCGCAGACCAAGGCAGCATATCGACACCTTGTAGAGCACGTTGGGTGGCAGCAGCAGCGTGAAGACGAGCTTTATCCATCTGAAAAACGGCCCGTGGAATAGTGATCAAGAATGGCAGCACAACCGGTCCAATCACCATTCTGACATACACATTTGCTGTTAAGGTACTTGTGATAACGACTGGAGTAGTCCTGCTGTCATACGAAATTGAACCCCAGACCATAACTCTTGGTGTAAGTCCAGCATGTCTACGCTGCAAACAGCTGGGTTCCAAGCGCTCACCTGGCCTCGTTTTCATCAACATACTGCCATCAGGGGCATCAAGACAGAAACGTCTGTCGTCTGAGAACACAACAAACCTCCAATGAGCTCTTGCTTGACACCTCTGAAGTCTCAGATGGCAGTGATTTGGAGTGAGTGGAATGATCGCTTCAGAACGACTAGTTCGGAGCTGTCCTTCAAGCCACCAATTTCGTACACTTCGCTGTGTCACTTTGGTGCCAACAGCACCTCGAATTTCTACTGCAGATGCAGTACGATGCGCCACAGCCATGCGGCTAACACGGCGATCTGTACTCGCCGTACTGTCCTCTGTGCGGCCGGACCTCGGTCTTGTTATAGACGAAGGTTCCCTTGATCACTGCTACCAACAATCATTTACCGTAGATACATCCCGGCTAACTCTTTTTGCGATATTGCTAAACGAAAATCCATCTTCTCGTAGCCCTATTACACGGGCTCGTTTAAACTCAGTAAGCTGCTGGGTTTAAACGACTTAATTGCCTTCTTTGTCTCTTTGCTGGCACGATGGACTCAAATATAGCTCACAACGCCTAATCTGAAAGGAGAAATAATGTTCACGTCGTCTACATCGAGTATTTACAGCACACATAGTTTGTATGTTCATAGTGGGCCTACTAGCGCCACACTTGATTTACAACTTTGGAATTTGAGAATAGACATCATCCTTCACATATGCAAACACGCCTTTCAGTTGTCGTTTATCTAGTACAACTCCTTCTTGGTGTTGGGATTTCATTTTCCGCCAG
>JJRW01S0004096.1:5391-16805 GCA_001188405.1 Loxosceles reclusa | reverse complement strand
GAAATTTTCAAAGAAATGAAATGGGAAGAAAAAGGGATTCGAATCAATGGTGAGTACTTGAGCCACCTTAGATTTCCAGATGATATTATCATCTTTGTTACAAATGCAACAGAATTAGAGTGTGATATCAGATTTATATACAGCAAGTAAAAAAGTTCGGATAAAAACGAACATAAGAAAGACAAAAATTACGTTTACTAATTTCATCAGTAAGGATACTATTGAAGTTGACAAAATGATGTTGAAAATTATATTTACCTTGACCAACAGGTGACTATGGATGGAAGCATTATGGAAGAAATTAATCGCAGAGTTAAGCTTGGTTGAAGAACTTTTGGAAAAGAAATATTATACTGTTTAAAGGAAATATGCCATTATGTTTGAAAAGAAAAGTCTTCAACCAGTGTGTGCTTCCTGTGCTGACGTATGGGTAAGAAACATGGACATTAACGGCAAAGGCAATTCATAAGCTGCGGACTACACAAAGAAGTATGGAAAGATGTATGCTGGGTATTACAAGAAGAGATTGGAAGATAAATACTTGGGTGAAACAACAAACCAGAATCTACGACATAATCACATGCATAAAGAAGCAGAAATGGAAATGGGCTGGGCACATCATTAGAGGCATGATAATAGATAAACAATACAAGTTCTTGACGGGCTGCAGAAAAATGAGAAACGCTTTAGAAAGCGACTACATACGAGATGGGTGCATGAGATTAGCAAATTTGCGGGAGTAATTAGAAAAGAATGGCTGTGGAACGGAAATGTTGGAAAAATCTTCAAGAGGCCTTCATCCTGCGGTGGATGGAGAAAGGCTGATGATATATGGTTTCAACCTTAACACATTATCTTTGTGAAGAAAAGTTGTCGACGCCGGGATTCGAACCGAGAACGTTTAGCTCCGAAGAAACCGTTTTTCCACTTAAAATACGCCGACGAGTACGATGATGACTGGTGTTTTATTGCTCAAGGACCTATTAAGATTATATTGTGCTAGACACGAGATGAATAAGGTGAAGACAAACACACACACACCCATGCCAACCGGGACTCGAACCAGACTTGGTAGCACAGTAGCCAGTCACCGGTACCACTATGCCATTGGAGCGGATATGCCGACGAGTAATCTGGGTTTCTTACATCGAAATCATTAGTGGGCGGGCGTTAAGGACCCCCCACTTGAAAGATAGGTCAGAGTAACGACCTGACCTCGAATGATGGACCTAACGGTTGAGTCCTTGGCCACTAGTGCGAGTTCCTGTTCGGGCGCCAATTTGTGACGAAAAGTTGTCGACGCCGGGATTCGAACTCGGAACGTTTAACTCCGGAGAAACCGTTTTACCATTTAAGCTACGCCGACGATTAATCTGAGTAGCTTATATCGAAGCCATTTTGTGCGTGGATATTGCAAATTTATTATTTTAGAAATCGGTCCAAATTTTTATTACTACTGATATCAAAACTTTGCTATAGAAGTTGATTCAGAATTGCAATTTTCAGGCTTATTCACTAATAAAGTGTTTTGAAAAGATACTAAATTGAAATCCGAGTACACCCGTTATTATTAGAGAGTATATTTACGAACACGAAATGTTTCCTGAAATCAATGTATTATTGCCTACTAACCCTGGAAATCTTTTGGCAACTGCTTTATATAACGCTGAACAATAGTTGGCTGTTTACAATATTTTATAAAATGCAGACGACAAAATTCATAAAACTTCAAACGCTAAACTCTGAATCACATTCATCGTTGCTATCCATCATGAAGCATGTAAAACGATCGACGAAGCAAATGAGAAAAATGCATAAACATGGATGCCGTCATCTCAACCGATCGTCACAACTCATAACCCGCGTAACCAACTAGTTACCTCTTTTTTTTCTGGAACGTAACCTTTGAATTTGATTAAAGGAGATTCTGCCTCATGATGTACGTAGTGGAATTTTATACAACAAAGTGATGAAACTTCAAATCCATGGAATAAACTTGAGGGATGCGCCAGGAGGTTCTGTACTAGCATTTCCCGGATCACTGAATTAACGGGTTGTTGCCGTACCGCAGTGATACGGGTCTATCATGAGCGGATCGCTTATCAACAGACATCGAGCACAGAAGGGCATGCATCTGCCAGCTGCGGTTGTTTGATAATAAAGGAGGGCGGTTTGTAGCACGACTGGTAGCAGCTGAACGCTTTGCAACAATACTCCAATTGGTCCGCCAGTACAAGGGTAAGACCAGTTTCTACCAGCACCATGAAGCTGGGCTTCCAGAGGTGGCGGCTGACCAGTGTACCCATACTGACAAGACAATATTGATGACAGCTGCAAGCGTGAACCACAGAAAGCCGTCACTTGATTCTGCAGCAATGGCAAAATGTATGGAGTGATGAGTCTCTATTCGTCCTACATCACACTGAGGATAGAATTCGCATCTGGAGGAAACCTCAAAACCACTGATCCCTTACCACACAGTTTCTGTTGTGCAATCTGCTGAGGCAGTGCCATGGTCTGGGGGGGAAGGGAGGTTTTCTGGACTGGATCAGACCTCCGGGTTATTGTTCTTCATATTTTGAATGGTTAACGCTAGAGAGGCCTTTTAGCAGACCACCTAAAGTAGTATGTGTCATCCCTATTTCCAGGTCATATTTTCCTGTTTCAACACACCAGAATGAATCAATTTGGCTATATTAACCAAGTCCGAGACCTTAGCATATTCTTACAACCCGAAAGATTTGAGAAGCAGCAATAACAAAGACGAATCCCACAGGAACACTTGCTTCCCTTCTCCCGTCAGCACATTATTATTCTTCTCCTGCGTTGTGCGTCTTAACACGGTATCTAGGAGGGAGGACAAAAAAGTCTTTCGCCATTAAATGAAAAATGAGCGTATAGGAAAAGGTTCAAGGAAAGGAACGAAAAAAATTGATTTGAGGGCCAACTAGGAGGGGTTTTTCAAAGCCTGCATGTATTTCTAGGACTATGATGACTTGAAATATGTATTGTAAAACTAACAGTTAAAGGTTACTGTTTTATCTATATAAAGAAATAATTTAAAATCATATTTCCCGTTTTATTAATATTATCATAAAAATTTTCAGTAGCTATGTACAAAGCTGTAGTACTGCAAACGTATCATATGATACAATTGAAAAATTAAAACAGTTTCTTTAAAACATAATCACCGAGGTACACTGGCGTTTTGAAGAACTGAAATAAAAAACGCAAAGTGAAGTGAATCATTACTGCTATCAGTCCTGAATAAATTATATAAGCTAACGCATAAAAGAATCATTGAAAAGCTCTTGTATCCAGGAAATATTTACCCCGAACGTCCAGTTATTTCGAAGTATTGACGCGCTGCAGCATTCATGGAAAGATATTTTCAGCGCGTGCCGTTAGTCTTCTAGCTTTCAAACGCGTTTCTTCAGCGAAAACTCTTTCTCAATATGCCAATACCCATCATCAGAGTTTTGAACGTGGTATTATGCCTAAAGCTTTCATCCGTGCCTCAAACGCTCCAATGAATATCTTTTTCACGCATATAAGCATGTCTTTCTTTTTGGGATCTAAGTACCTAAGAACGAAGAACTGAGTCACTCCTTTTCAATAAAACGCACGTCTGCTATTAAAAAACCTGTTTGCGCGAAAATAATTCTGAATGCGACTTCCGTGAATCAACTATGCCGCAATGAAGGACGATCTGTGGTGGCTGTTAGTAATAACACGTTGCGATACCGTCTCTAGTCTATCAACTTGCTTTCTGTTTACTTACGTATCTTTCATCTTTTCTCCATGCACTCCAGTCTTTCTGAAAAGGCGGCATTTTTATCAGCCTACTTCTCATCATTCTCTATATATTTTTTGACTCAAAGAAAGACATACTACGCTAGCAATGGACAAATTAAAATGTTTCATGAATTTTCAAATGCGTACGCGTGAGCGTTGCGAGATACCCCCCCCCCCTTTCCCACAAAAGGCTTAGATAATAAGCTGCCTAGATACTCGTCGGCATAGTTTAATTGGTAAAGTTGTCTCTCTGGAGCTGACAGATGCATGGTTCAAGTCCCGGCGTCGGTAAAGGGCGCTTGTTATAGCGTTTGGTCACCTCTCCCGCGACCCAGGATAACATTCAATCATATTAAAAACTTGAATTAAAATAAGACAAGGATATTGCAGATAACGGGAGTGAAAATATTAATCAGGTAGAACGCAACAGCTGGAATTGGTGGGTTTGAATTATGGACGTTTATGTTAGGGTAATAGAAGGAGGTGGTGAAACAGGAAAGAAAAATGAGAAGGGGGTTGTAACTTTTAGAACTCTACTCGAATTTACTAATTGTTACCGGTAAATAAACGTAGGAACGTTGTTTTTATCGTACAATGCAGCCAACTTTGTCTGTCAATAACATCAAGCACAAATCTTTGGTTTGAAGTAACCAAATGTGTAAAGAAAATCTTTACTTCATGTCGACGCCGGGAATCGAACCCGGAACGTTCACCTCCGGAGGAGCCGCTTTAACCGGTTAAGCTACGCCGACTCTTGTCTGTAGAAGCTTATTTTGAAGTCTTTTGTGGGTGGGCATTAAAAATGGTGTGAAATCCGAATAAACACTATGTAAATTGGTTAAAGAAAGATATCGTGCTTTTTTGTAGCCTGGTGCAAATACCGCCAACAGCAGATTCTTTCGTTTTGCTTTCGGCGACGGCGCATCAAGCCTAGATTTCTGTAGTGACTGATTGCTTTTAAGAAGGGGTCAATCTTTTATGTGGTGGGATTCTATTGAGATTATAGTCAACATTAGCATCGGTTTAAAGTGAATTTAAATACGAAATTGAATTCAAATCTTCCGCTTAATATTCCGTTGTGCTAGGGCAAGCTATTCTTAATTCTTTTATGATGATGATGCTTATGTGTTTTGGCTCGAGAACCTAACTATTTCATGCTGTACCAAACATGAACATCCATGTTAACAGGGATACGAACCCAAGCCCCTTAGCACAGTGAGCCATGATAGGCACTACTGTGCTACTGGAGTGATCTTTGTTTTTTCATATCTTAGTTGTTTACCATCCGATCTTTACAATTTTGTTTCTCTTTCCCTGATTTTTAATCATCTTTAAAACGACACAAAGCTTGACTCTGTAACCACCATAGAATGCAGGGATCCAATTCCGGACTCCCATTCATATATATAATATGTACATATAGCTGAGCACCTTATAGATGAGCCACTCCTCAACAACAATTAGTCATTACAGAACTCCAGCATCATTAAAACCCTAAATAGCTTTGGACACCACTCATAAAATAATCACGCATCGATAGCGTAGATAAAGGAGATTTTCTTAGTGCTGTAGTGTAGTTTTTAATGCAACAATATTGGCGATGGAAACATTTGACGATTTGTTGAGCGCCAACTGAAGGAAGTACCAAAGCTACTAAATGCGGAGATACTCTTAAAGGACTGCATTCACTTAATAATCCGTAGAAAGAATCATACTGAAGTACCCCATTTTAAGTAACAAGTGTTCGTGGTAGAAAGGTTGGTTGGTTCTTGAAAATATAAAGGGCATAAGGGTCTATAAAAAGTCATTCTGCACCATACAGCCAATACAGCTACACCGAAAGCACTGCATGACGCAATATTATAGACGTGTTAGAACATATGACGAGTGTATAGCAAATTATACTAGGTGAAACGGAGAATGATGAAACCACTACAACACCCAAATGTAAAAATCTATGAAAACAAAAAAATCTGAAGTCGGTGACAAAAATGACAATATTAAAAAAATAATAAAAGCTTTAAAATGCTTAAATCAAATGATGGGATTAAAATGGTACGAAGGTCTAATACACAAGATTGAAATATCTGGAAACGAGGAAATGTAAAACAAAAACAATCAATGAATGTGTGCCGAAATGTTAAAAACAAATAACAGTACGAATAACAGTTAAAACAAATAACAGGTATATGGCTCCTCGCCATGCAAAAGAAACTTTTGCGTGAAGCGAGTACGTCTAATACGTAGCTAAGTCAGTACGACGTCCTCACGTCGAGAATAGCGAAAAGTGCAAGGACAGTCCGCAAGTACAGGTTTCACTATATGCGCAGTCTATGCGTCCCAGAACCGTTGCCAACGATTACGCATACGGGATCGAATAACGTGTTTTCAGTCAGTGGGACTGGCAATCGCAAACTACTCGCAGATGACTTCGCGGCAGTCTGCAGCCCTGTTCCCATGAATGCCGACGTGCCCGGAATCTAGCAAAATCCGATACCATACACACGAGTACGCAAAACGCAAAAACAATGTTGTCGTGAAAGATAGGGTAGGTAGTATGCTGCAGAGAGAAAGGACCTGGAAAGCAATGAGGGAGTCGAAGTGCATGCGAGTCGGTAATTGAGAACTATGGCGAATGTGTTGTAACGCCAAGGCCATGGAATAAAGCTCTGCAGTGGAAATCGTTACCTGTGCTGGAAGGCGGACAGCAAGCGAAACAGCACAGCACAACAAAGCAGAACCAACATGTCCTTCAGATTTGGTCACGTCTGTGAAAATGGGCACATGCTGAGAATACGTGGAAGTATTGTATTCAGCAGACGGGCACAATTCGAATCGAAGTGAAGGCTGAAACCCCTCTCACGGTGACACACAAACCACATCATTCTGTGCAATATCATAAAGGTCCAATCCGAGCTCACTCAGTAACGAAAGCATCCAAATACCGTAAATGGGAACGCAATATAGCCGTACAGTAAAGAGACGAAAATTGACCTGCTGAAACACACGGTGCCATAAGGGATGTGCTTGTTGAGAGAGACACGATCTCCGCTCCAAGAGGTACACGATAATACCCTGAGCATGTTCAGCGACGTAGGACATTTTACATTCAGATGTCGAAGATGATTCGCGAAAGTAAGGGATCGCTCAAAAATGGCATCAAGGAAAACGGTTTTTTTGGAAACAACTGGAGTCGCAGTGGTTCCTAAGAAAGTCTGATTATAATGCAAGCCTCATCAGCGACAAAAGTGCATACAGACTGTTTCCTCTCGTAAAAAGCGAAACCCGTTATCATCCGCCCAATGTAGCAGCAGGTTCAAGTTCAGCTGTAAGCGACGCTCAGATGTTGGATGTTGCATGTATACGGAGCTGTAAGAAATCTGCAGGTCGCAATGTACAACAAGCTTTGGATTATTGGAGAAAGTGTGGAGAGAACGCCATTCGGTTTAATAATGAATAAGGTGACGCTTAAAATCGCGCGCTTGGGAACTCTTTCTTCCTGGGGAAAGGAGTTGTTCCGTCAACACGAATTTGAAATGTGCAACAAACTAAGAAGTTCTGGATAAACAACTGGCAGGTTTCCCCGGAGCCCCATAGTATGGAGGTCGAAAAGAATTGCTAGGTGAGCAGAGCGAACAAATGCCTCACGGACGGACGTCTTCAGGTCGAGTAAATTGTCTACTGTAAAACGAAGTCGTCGAAAACATTCTGGAACGGAAAGACATAACTGGATTAAAGAAAATGCGTCAAACGGGCGTTTACCATTCGTTCTAGCAGTACGCACATGCAGCTGATCAGCGCAATAGGCCTGCCGTTCGAAGGTGTAGTGGATACTTCAGATTTTGAAAAAAGCAGCACAATAGCATGTCGTCATGCAGAAGGGAACTTCTGCTCCAACCAAATTCAGCTGAACATCCCCAGCAGTACGGAAAGGATATAAGGTGGGATGTGTAACGGTCACTGATTCGACAAATCGTGTCTCAAACAACCTTCGAACACGTTGAAAATATGATGCTGGATACACTTCCTCCAGAACTCCCTTCCGTTGAGACGGCGGACCCGACAACCAATGTCCTTGTCCATTTGAAACACGCAATATCACCAAGATTCGGATATTTATGAGAAATGTCCCAAGCCGCCTTCTGCTATTTCCTGGTTACAAAATAGTCGTGGTTCCACCACTGTTTAAGTAATTTTGGTAGATAAATCGATGTGCATGGTACAGAAAACTTGGAGAAATCACGAAGTCCTCTTGTTCCACTGCTTAATCGATGTACGTAGTCTGAAGCATGTTTACCGTAAATCCCAATGCCATAATCAATTTTCTACCTTGGCAAGCTGATGGACTCACTACCAGTAGTGCTAGATGACGTCAACGATATGGGAAAACGGTCATTCCGCAAGGAGTCTGAAAGAACAGACTATGACAACAAGCGGTACTGCACTTCGTCACCGTACCACAAAGGGTGCTGCGACGGAGCGCAAAAAGACTGACAAAGAAGTGAAATACAGAGTCGGGGCATGAAAATGCTTAGTTTTACCAGTATTGAGCAGGAACAAGTCGATGTCCGTGAGGAAGCGCTCAACAACTCGACCCCTGCGATTGACAGATAGGCACCCAGCACGTGATTGACAGATAGATAATTGATAAGGAGTGCAGTTCCCATTAAAACGTTCAAGCAGAAGAAACTTGTGAACGTTTGGCCGCCAAATACGCAAGAATCGAAAAGGCCCCATGTTCATCCGGGGACAGACACAAACAGAAAAAAGCGAGCGTATATTCGACAAAGATACGCACTGCAACAGCCTGTAACGGCGTCTGAATTGATAGAGCTGTGGATGGCACGTGTTGAGAGACAAAACAACGATTCCGCGAGCCGCAGACGAGTCGTTGTCCGTGCGATAAATACTACAGCGACGAAGTTGTATCTGGGCTTCCAGATGAAGAAAGGTTTCCTGTGTAGGAACTCACACACGATTATGTGCAACAACCGTTTCACATCATCGAGATTAGTATGCAAACCGCGACTTTTCCATTGTATGATGATAGAAGACATAAAATAAAGGCAGCGGATGATTAGAAGTACTGGACTCTCGTTTGGACGACGGTTTCTTTTCAGCATCAGGAGGAGGGACAGTATCCAAAGCAATACTTGTCCTCTAACGTATAGAGCTCACTAAAAAAATTCGAAAGTCTTTTTCCCCATGAATAACCATCTGTTACTAGCTTTTTCTGGAGTTTCTTAGAACCTCTAGGCTGCGATTTTGTTTTTTTTTTTTTGGAAGTTGAATTAGTCGAAGGAGGTAGGTATTTTCGTTGCACATATCGTACCGGGTAGAAGATTTATGGGGTGACTTCCGTCGCTCAGGTGGAGAAGAAGTATAGATTCCGGCAACACAAAGTACGGGAGAAAAGCTGGGAGTTGTTTAAACAGCTTGTGATGCGCACCTACGAGAAACTGCCGCATAGGACCCGCGGGTTGGAGGCGACATTAGCGTTTTGATTTCTGCGTAAGAGATGTTGTATGGCCTTCAGCTGCTAAATACATTTTCCTCCCCGCCGCTTGGGGTACGCCCGAGAATAAGCAGTGTGATCTACCTAACAACTAATACAGGAGATGGGTGAAGGGCAATTATTCTAGTGTTCAGGACGTCCGCGTCAAGAGAAGTCGCAACTTCAGGCCAAGATGTCTGTCCGTATCCGAAAGGCTGTCACTTAAAGCAGCGAAACGGATCGGAAACATCGGGGATCTCGGTGCACAGATATACGTCGCACTGCCGTAACTTCTTGGTCGAAGAGCTCTGTAAGAAGTTCCTCCCACTTCAGATGCCACACTGCGAGGTATTAAAAGTTTCGTATGGAGTAACAGTGTCATGTAGGTTAGCGAAAAATGCACGTTGCAATAGAGAACGACACTTGTGAAGCCATCGTTTCAACAAGCAAATTACCCCATCATATTTTCTTAACTTACTTAGGCGTGCCAGCAAGTGAATTGAGACCCTTCGAAATGATGAAGAGAGAGAATTTCGAAAATAGAGTCAAGAATGGAAAAGAAAATTCGTTGGCGCAGCAGTGTAGAATCAGTAGTAAGAGCACATGAATCACAGCACTCGGTTCGGAGTCGTTTCTGGTTCCTGCTCGAAGTAGTACTTTCTATAGTGTAAGAAAAAATTCGGCACAGAACGACCCCACCCACCCACCACGGAGTCCAACAATGGGGCGTACAGTGACGCCAGAGCTAGCGCGGTGATATAACCTCACAAACGGAAAGATTAATCCCGCCAAACCGACCGATCAGATAACCCTATATGGAGGCACTCGAAGTGACAAGCTGTCTGTACGATTGCAACAATCCGGGCCATGACTGAAGCGCCCGTTTAGCATGAAGCGGGGGGTCCCAAAGTTGTGCATTGAGACAGTATGTAACCCCTCAACTGCCAGCATTCTTTTTTCCACCGAGATGGGGAGCCGCTCACGTCTAACATGCGGCCATGCTAATGTGAAGCCATCACCCCCTCCACTATGCAGACTACTGTTGCTACACGGAATGCTAAACCTTGGGTAGTTCGAAAAAGAAGAGCAAAGAACGATAGAGGATGGAGGAAAGGAAAGAGTGAGAATGAAGAGAAAACTAGAAGTGTCTTCTCTAGAAAAAGGAAGAATATGACCCGCAGCTTCAGGTCCCGGGGGCGCCACTCCCCTACATGCGTAAGTCGCAAGCCCTCAAGGGGCTCGCGTTTGGTTGACTCATATTCATACTGTTTAAACTTTGGATTATTTACTGTCTGAGTGGTAAATATGCTTTTCATTGTTTAGATGTTCATAACCTTGAAACTGTTTTTCTCATTTATCTTTTACTAGTAGATGCAACAACAAATTACGCGATTTTACTTGAAATACTTTGTTGGTTCATTGCAGTTTTATGTCATTTTTTAAGCAAAATCTATACCTTCACGTTGATTAATTTTATTAAATTAACATAATCCTAAAAATGGAAATAAAAGTATAAATAAATCCGTAGAATATTGAATGTTGAGAAGTACAGGATGTTTGAAGCAATTTCTGCACTCTAATTCCTGTATTACAACTTTTTGTTACTGAGTTTGGCACTATTAGATGAGCTTTATTTTTCAAATTCCTAACGCTTCTGTGTATGCGATCTTTCTAAGCTGAGATTAGGTAGTAGCTGGTTTTTCCGACTTCCAATTATTGCAATTACAACACTATTCTCTTTGACCAAGGTACTTCTGTTTCTTCTGTATAAATAATACCCTAGTGTGTGATTTTGGGGACATTATTTAGCCTCGTCTACAAATCTTGAACACTACCTGACATAGAGCTATTGCTGTATTTTTCAGTTTGAAACATTTATTTTCTGCAAAGGATTCTCCCACACAAAGGTAACTTTGTCCCCCGGGGTTAGCAGGGAGCATAATCTTTTTAGATTTAAGCGACCTAGGAAATTTTATCATCTCTTGATTTTATTCGTTTTGTGTTGGTTTATGCGATTATGTGGACAATGTTTGTTCGCCCACATGAATTATTTACTGTTTTGTGTGTTTTCTTAATTTTCTTAGTTCTTATTTTATTAATGTTTTTGGTTTATTTTTATTTAGTA
>JJRW01S0004078.1:26446-36567 GCA_001188405.1 Loxosceles reclusa | reverse complement strand
CATTTATAGCTACTTTGTTTTCTTCCCTTTTGCGATTAATTAACGAATCCATGTAAACTATCTTACAATATGGCAGGAAAATTATCTTTTATTAATATTGATCTTGAATGTCAAAATTTTTAAATTGATCGCAAACTTAACCCTTTTCTTCGATCTGTCGTTAACTTACTGTTATATATTGCCGGTTAGTCACTGTGATTATGTTGACTTCAGCTGTGAGGCATTTTTTTTTTTGTCTAGTCCTTTATGCTATTTATTTCTAAATGTAAGCGAACGTTGTTTATCTGATAAATTTCACTAATTAAATCACATGTCACAAACAGAAGATTCCTAGCAATTCACGAGAGGAAATTGTATGAATCTTAGTAGGGAAAAGGCAATAGATTTTCCTTAATAGAGTTGTAAACGACTAGCATTGTGTAGCGAATGAAGTGAATCAAGTAAAGACGATTGAAAGCTTTAAGACAAGAATAGACGAGAACTCATTATTTTTGTTTAACGACAGTTTGGATTCCCCCTTATTGCTGTGATTAGCTACTGATTTAATGTCTTCATTAGTAGAGAATTCCTTACTATGCTGTATTTGGTCTTGGAAGGTTTTGTCCACACACACATACACAATAAAATATCATTTGAGGGTCTTTTTCCATTCCTATTACTTCTTTTCTGTGCATTTTTGTTCATGTTGAGCAATATCTTTGGCGATAGGATTTTGTTCCATAATTAAGGTAGTATATTCTTGAGGAAAGTAACTTTGTTCCGCAATTATGCTTGTTTTTCGACGACAAGAGCAGTCTTGTTTGACTCCCGTTGAATGGTTAATTGTTTACCAACTAGGGTAGTACCGATAGCGAGTTTACCACTTATGGTTTTTAATGTTTCGCATGTCTTATTAATGTCCCACAAATTGTTGACGGAAATGTTTTTGGCACATTTATGGGTTTGCGAAACGAGGTTGGCCATGGTGAACCTGTGTTTTCATTTTGTATTTGTAATTACAGAAAATAACTTGGGGGATCGGTCGTCCTTGATTTCGTTAATCAGTTGGAGATGTGTGAGATCACGTGGACGCGATTTAAATAAAAAGGCTGGTGTAGCGGCCATCTAGAATCAAAAAATATATCGTATGGACTACAAAAAGACTTCAGTGAAAGCATACCTGGTTTGAAACTGTAATTACTGTAATTAATAAAAATAATCATAGTTACGTATAAACTTCCATCGCGATCATCATAACATCTGTCAATTTCCAAACATCAATACTCATGTATTTGACGTATATGGTAAATTTTATGAAATCTATTGCATTGGTGATTTGAAAATTGATTTAAATTCACATGGTTTAATGGTTGTTCATTTAATCAGAGTTTAGAAGTACAAGGACTTCTAATGGTCGTACTAGGCCAAACACAGATATAATACTAACAACTAAATGGCCTAGACATCTCGACAACGCCACGTCAGTATCCATACTTACAAAAAACGTGAACTCCTGAACGGAAATTCACATGGAACTATTAACAATGAATTTTGTATGTCACACTTCATTTCCATAACCTAATCCATACGAGAATACTCCAAAGTACTAGTACCGCTTCCCTTCAGGGGCACACTTTTCAATGAATACGGGGATTAACATGGCATTCCCGAGGTGCCCGAGCCGTTTAGTGTTCCATAATCACCATGCAGTTAGCACAGCAGGGCCTTTACAAGCCCCTGTGCCATTAAATTTCCACCAAACAACTAGTATAACCTTAGATCTCTGTTTAATAATTCATCTTTTGTTTTTCTAGAATAATATATTCTAGTGTCAATTAACTTCATCAATTGTAAAGTTGTTAATCTTGAATTATAAAAAATATTAATGTGGCGGAGTAGGGAATCCACACACCTCATGACATAATTCGAGTTCCCCTATAGTATGCCACAGTCCTTTCTTAAATAAGCGGAGCGATATTTTGTTTTCCGAACTCTTCCATTGGCTACTGTCCTTCATCCGACTGGAGCCCCACGCAGACAGGAAATTAGTGAAGAGTTCAAGAAACATAAAATTATACACCAGGTTCACGAGCTTCTCTCATGTTTACAACAATTCTCTTAATATAATCACTTAATGTTTATCGCCCTCTTTGAGGCAATTTTTGGGTGCAATGCGACCATTTTCTCATGAATGAACTGTATTCAAAACAAATAATAAATTATGAAAGACAGAACATGCTACTGTTGGCAGAAATGCGAAAATTGAAAATCCATATTATCAACTATGGATATCTTGTCATTACGGATATCTTGTATTTATTATGGAAGGACTAAAACAGTCTTTTTTTCTTATTTTGCGAATTCGTATTCCAAGTGATGCTTTACTTTAAAAAGGGAATTTCATGCTAAGAAACAAGAAAGTCGCTTTTGCGAAAAAATAGTTTCTTAGCTGCGTTAAAGAAGGGGGGGGGTAGCCTTCTATACTTCCCTGTGATCCCTCTTCATTTGGAACTTCAATTCGGTGAAGTGTTGCGTCAAAAGGTGAACTGTTTAAACATTCTCCAGAGGTTTGAGGTTAGAAACTCTAGATCTTTTTAACAAGAAAAAAAATAGATTTCAGATTGATGCACATAAATCACCTGTGTTTGTCTATCTTGACAGCGTCGATCGCGTATAAATTTAATGGAGTTGAAAAAATATTTTTTCGTCATTTCTCTCTGATATTTTTGGCTTTGACGTGCGTCAGAAATGTCAATTTCGTAGGAGCAGGCATTATGCATTTGAAAGCGGTTTCAGCTTTTCCTGGAATTCCAATAGCGTATTTCGTATTTTAAAAAAAAAAAATGTAAAGATATTCCAAACTGTAAAGAACTTCGTGCATAGAAAGTTCGAAATTTACTCTTGTAAAAAGACTCGCCTCTGTGCAGCTGCCTCATCCAATCAATACTTTGTTCACACATTTGAATGAACCAACACTTTGTTTTGAACGATAATCTCAATGTCTGTGCGAAAAGAATAACTAATGACAAATAAGCTAATTGTAGCTTTTCAACAAAGCGTGAAAGTACTGCAGTTTGCCAGATAAGCTTCTAATAACAACAAGACAGTAGGTTTCATTTACACAGCAGTTTAACCACGAGTGAGAAGCGCACTAGTCAAGAATTTCAAAGAGAGCAATGATTACATATAATAGGGTAATAAGAATATCATAATTTTAAGTCTGATATAGTTCTTATATCTCTATAGTAGGATATCAGCCTTCTGTCCCCCTCCATTTTGTACAAAATTTTCATTAAGTCATAGCGAATAGGCCAGAAAAAGCGCTTGATTCCGTGCATCCAACAGAACAAGCAGCGTTTACAAACGGATATAGCACAATAGATTAAATACATGTCTTAAGAGAGAAAACATAGAAAGAACTAATGAATATGAGACGTGCCCCTCTGCAGTGGATTTATAGATTATGCAAACGCTTTTGTCTCTGTTCGTGTGCCAATTGTCATTCAAACCCTGAATTACTCTGAAATAGAGCAAGGGCATCTTGAATTCTATTCCAATGTTTATAAGAAATGCCACAGAAACATTAAGATTGTCTAAGGCATCAAATAAAGTCAATATGGGGGAAAAGTATAACACAGAGCGGTACAACCTCGCCTGAACTTTTTATTTCTGTTTCTTGAAGAAATTTTCAAAGAACTGAATTGGATACAACATGGGATACGAATAAACGGTGAGTATTTCAGCCACCTTATATTTTCTCAGATGACAACATTATATTTTCTGAAAATGTTACATGATTAAATTGTATGACATTAGAACTATGTGAAAAGCAATTAAAAGTTTTGGACTGAAGATAAGTAAACAAGTTGTGATTAATGATGTCATCGGAAAAGATACGATAGAAGTTCATAAAATGGAAATAGAGAATGCCGAAAATTATATTTAGTTTTGCCAACAAGTACATATCCATTGAAACGTTTGGGAAAAATCAATCGCAGAGTGAAGTGCAGTTGGAGAGCTTTTCGAACAAATAGTGTAATATTTAAACAAAATATGGCATTATATTTGAAAAGAAAAGCCTTCTAGCAGTGTGTGTTTCCCGTTCTGATGTAAGAAGTGAAACATAAGCATTGACAACAAAGGGAGTTCAATAACTGCAGAATACACAAAATAGTATGGAAAGATGTGTGTTGGATATTACAAAGAGAGATCGGAAAAGAAGTACTTGGTGAGACAACAGAGCAAGGTATCTAACATAATCACATACGTAGAGAAACGGCAATGGAAGTGGCAGGTTAAATCATTAGTAGAAATGGTAATAGGTGAAGAAAAAAGTGGTTATTGAGTGGTTCTCAGAAATGATACACTTCCCAGAAAAGAGCCTACTATGAGACGGGTGGGTGAAGTCATAAAACTTGCAGAAATAACTTGGAAACGAACAGACCTGGATTTCAGAGTTTGGAAAAATTTTGAAGAGCTCTTCATCCTTCAGTAGGTTGATACAAGCAGATGGTAATGATACGTCCTTGCAACTATAGTTTAGCGCTACTTCTCCTAACTTTATGTAGTGTGGTGTTGGTTTTAAATGCCATGTGTGGGATAGAGTAAACGCCATTTGGCATCTTTGTTGAAAGAGGTAGGAAATGGAACACTAAGTGTGTTAATTCTGGGGTTGATGGAAACAGGTATGTGTGTGACACTATACGTATTTACAATTTAAGGTATAACATTTTCAATACTTTAAGATACGTGCAATTTAACATATCGCCTGAAAACCGACATGAACGTTTTTGAAAAATCGCAGTAATACTACCAGTTTGAAATTAAATGATTTATTATATCTGTATTGTTTTTTAGTTCTACGTTCGTTGCATGTCAATCATTTGTTGATTCTCAAAAGGGGCAGCGTAGACCAAATGCCTGGGATTTATCTGATATTATGCATCATCGAAATTACTAATTACTTTCATGTCTCTGTTACGCTAAGATTTCGTCATTCAACATACTAAACACTTTTTAATGAAATACATTATCACTACGAAAATACTGTTACGGGTTACATGACGTTAAGAATGATTGAACAATTAAACAAAATAACTTTTGTTAGAATGGCAAGTCAAACAGAAAGAAAACACACTTGAATAAGGATGCGAGATCGATTTTCGGAATACGAGCAGATTTATTATATAATAAATAAACAGTAAACGAATATAAAACAGAATTACTTAAATTCGGGTTCAAAAAACACACAGTAATTTAGAACTTTACCAGACTTACAGACATTCAATAATTTATAAGGTCTATTGCACAAACTGAAAATTACAACGGATATCAGATTGCCAATACGTAGCAAATAAAAAAATATAAGAAATGAAGCCGACTAATATTTCACACGACGAAAAATAAAATAAGGGAAGAGCTATTTACCTTTTTCCTACGGCGCAGATGTAACTAAATTCACAACACCTAGCTAGAAGTAGTAAATTCCAACAACAACAAGATAACTAATTTAACCCCAACCACTGGTGACCAATACAACAAAAACGGCGAAGTCACTCATCGTAGTAAGACGTCATTCCGAAGACAGATATGCTAATCGCGTGGAATTGCTTCAGTATTCGCACAGAAAATAAGGCTGGTCGCCTACTCACCCGGCCAAAAGCAAGCCAAAATCAATTCAAAAACCTCTTACAGACTCGCTAAAAATTCGACAAAAATTTAACAACAGTCGCGCAGGCTGGCTTCCGCCTCCAACTAACGTGCTTCCGCCTTTTTAAAGCTTAGAGATTGTTTGAAAACTCGTCGAAGGCGAGAAATGAAGATAATGTTTTCACATTTTCATTTTTCTTCCAAAGCGCTGACGCAATCTCCCGACGTTTATGCGCATGCGCAGTACCACTAGTCTGTTTGCTTTTCTTTTGCTCTCTGGGTGCTTTCCTTAAATATGTCTGCTAAATGTCCACAAAACAGCGGAAAATTTTGATAACAATCAGGAAATTGATGTTGTCTATACAGACTTTTATAAAGCCTTTGTTAAGGTCAACCATGATGTTTTTTTAATTAACCTACGTTATCTTCGGTTGGCTGGTAATGTACTTGCCTGGTTTAAATCTTATTTTCCGGACAGAATGCAGTGTGTGACATTTGGCAAAACTCATTGTCGCAGGGCTATGCCATTAGTGCAGGTATTCCTCGAGGTTCCAATCTTGGACGACGTTTTTTCTTGGTCTTGGTAAAAGATCCGCCACCTATTTTCCATTTTACTTCATGTTTGATGTGTGCTGATGCATGCCTCCAGCTCTTTAAACGTATTTTACCTATGATGACAACATGACAATTCAAAGAAGACATAAATGATCTACACCGCTCATGTTGCACATGTTGTGAATTGTGCTTGTCGAAATTTAGCTTACATAATCAGATATTGCAAAACTTCCAGAACGTTTCTGCTTCATTTTTGCTTTTCAACACTTCCGTAAGCTCGAAACTTGAGTATGTCTCCACCGTTCTTTGAGCTTGTCTCTTTTCATAAAAGGCGCATAATATTGCACCTGTTTTTTATATAAACTGCTGCAGGAAAATTTTAATGTCTCTGACATTCTTGAGGACATACCTTTTACTGTACCGGGACTTACTTTCAGAAATTCTTCCACATTCTCTACTACGATTTCATGAATAAGTGCAGTTTATTCTTTCTTCTTCATTCCGTTGTTGTGAATTTTATAATTTCGTGGTATTTCGGCAGGACATTTTTTTCTAAGTTAGTCTTAATGAGTTCAAAGAGCAGTGTGCCACTCTACTGGCGCAGTAGTACCGGTGACGGGCTACTGTGCTGAAGAGACCGGTTTCAAGTCCCGGTCGGCATGGGTGTGTGTATTTGTCTTCACCTTTGTTCATGTTCATTTCTTGTCTGGCATAGCATGTTCTTAATAGGTCCTTGAGCCATAAAAAAACCAAGCATCATCATCAAAAAACAATGTATCTCTAGCACTGTGTAATGGTTGAATATGTTTTAGATCTCATGTGTATATTATGTGTATATATTGTAAAGAAACTTACTTTCTTGTCGACGCCGGAATTCGAACAAAGGGATCTGTCGGTTCTTGAGTGACCGCTTTACCGGTTAAGTTCCGCCGACTTTATCTGGGAAGCTTCATTTCGAAGTCTTTTGCGGGAGAACCTTGCATCCTCTCCTACGCTAAAAGAGAGAGATATGTCAGGGTACCTCCTGACCTCGTGGGGTGGGCCTGACGGTTGGTTCTTTGGTGATTAATTTGAGTCCCTGCTCGGACGCCATTATAAAGAAATTTACCCTTTGGTCGACGCCGGGATTTGAACCAACTGGCCTGTCAGCTCCGGAGTGACCGCTTTATAGGTTAAGCTACGCCAACTTTATCTGGGAAGCTTAATTTCCAAGTCTTTCTGGGCGAGAACCTTACAATATTTGATGTATATCATCTTGATACAAGATGATATATATTCTTGTGTATGCATCTCTGTAAATGGACCTTTGATCTATTGGGAGATGTGGTGCGAAAAAAAAAAATAAAAAAAATCCTTTGTAGAGACTACTGGAAGAATACAAATTGTTATGCCATCATCCTTACAGGAATTTCGTGAAACTCTTGGTTTTGAATGTTCACCCTATTGTTGGGGACACTAAAAATTGACCAGTAATGACATTAAGTAAGCCGACAAATTTTGAATTACTGTGATCATCTCTCTATAATTTACAATAATCAACAAAACTATAATGAGTTAGTATTTTTAACGTGAAGATGCGCATTGTTCTTCGTTTGGGATATGGCAATAGTAATGAGACTACTGCGAAATAACTAGTAGTTGAGTTCGCAGCATGTATAAGGTTCAATAATTTCATTACGTTGATCCTCTTAGCGATAAAGTGTCTTGTTTGCTGCAATAATTCGGCAGCAAAGCGGTATCTTTCTGTCCCTGACAAATGGTGAGTTTCTTCTGTCTCTCTTCTACAATTTTCCCCCTCTCGGTATCAGGATATTTTGCGACATTTCGCAGAGATACTTTAATCTCTAACAAATGTGGCACAGCCCCCCCCCCACTCAATTCTGTTTCAAAATCCCCGAACGACAGCTCGGAAAGGAAAGGAGGCATTTTCCCCTACGCGAGATTCCATTATTCCCTACTCCCTCTGTCTCGAATCGCGATCACTTATCATTTTCACCAGCTTTGCGGAAAACAGCGAAGCACTTCTGTTCCCGAGCGTAGTATAACAGCGGCAATCCTGCATCAAGGAAAAAGAAAAAAACTTTTCACAAACAATGGAAACAGAAACCTCTGTTTGTGAAAAGAAAATTTCCTTGTTTTTGAAGTATTCTTTTGCGCTTGTCATTTTTCATTTTATGCCTGGCACGAACAATTCAATAAAGTGCGGACAACGAATACTGCTTTGTTGCAACAAAGTTCGACGTTTCAGAATTTATTGAACACGACATTTTACTCAGTAGCATTTCATTAATGGACGTGCGAAGAGTCACTTTAACAAAATATTGTTTGATAGCTGTTGTGTAATTTATGTACTTTTCCGTAGCATCCCTACATTATCTCGAAACTTATCAGTACTGCAACTTCAATCCAAATTCCGTGCAAAAATTATATAATATACAGTTGCTAACAGCATTTTTAAAACAGCGATTTCTTTCAGAAGTAACAGTGGATGTATTTTGCGTTAGTAATACCCTCTACTTACAAAGATAAGTTGTATCATAACAATAATCTGATTGGCAAACTCTACATACAAAATCTGACCTTGAAAGGAATAGAAGACAACGCTTAATTCATTTCATGAATCTTTGGTAACACCCTTGCCGTACAATATCATAGAATTTCTCTATGTGACTCTAGTAATTCCCGTTTTAAACCGCGATTTCATAAAATTTGACTTGTTCTTTCATCACGTGTATTTGTTTCTGAAAAGACAGAAGCAAACGTGATTTTGTGTTTTGAAATAAATAAGTGATATATCGTGGCGATGTGGCCCCCGTTTGCATTTGAACATTCTTGCATTTTACGGAAATAATAAATATTCTATATACCTTCCTTAGCTGCCAGGAAATGTATATTTCGCAAACTATAGCTATAAGTGCAATTACAACCAACTAAATTTATCAGCACTTCTAAATTAAGATTTTTCAAGCACTTCTCAACTAATATTTCGACGAATTCTAAACTAATAGAAAAGAATTTTCTACAATAATATCCTCAAAAACGAAAAAATGAACCGAGTTTGTAAACCACAAACTTTGAAACAAAAATACTTTACTGAAACAAAACTGTAAAAACTCACCACTATACATGTCAAAATTCTAGTAAAAATGTAAAAAATATGCTGAAACTTATATACTGATGTGTCACTGAATTAGGCATACCAACCTAGTAATGCGTTGGGCCTACTCTGGCCTCAAAAACGGCCGTCAATCGCCGCGGCATCGATGCAACGAGATTGCGAATAATTCCGGGTTGGTATGGGTTAATCTTTTTAGTTAATCTCTTCCATTTCCTTTCCCAAACATGTGAGGGAGCTCACCACAACAGTATGTGCATCTGTAGGTGTTCTGTAGTAACGTGGACAAAAGTTCAGTGGTCAGAGGTTTTCGCAGTTTTTTCGGACTTAGTGGGAGTAGATTCACATATCACCACTTGCAAAATCAGTATTTAAAACATAAATGTACTTTTGAAAAAAAAACTGTTTTTTAGTCTTTACCTTGGATGCTAATTTTACTTTACAGGTCAAAACATTTTTACATCTCTATAAAGTTCGTGCCAACTTGTGTGGCTCCTTTTAGCTTCTACCTTCTATAAAAATGTTACTTAATTGAGAAGACTGTCACCTGCAGCCTCGTTGCGAAGAGTCCCAAATTACACAACGTACAACTTCTCTTCCACGAAATAACATTACACGGAAGAATACAAATTTGGATACTTTCTACGGATTTTCGAGTCTCCCCTTTCTTTGTCTGCTGTGCATGAAGCTTTTTAACACCTTTCTAAGTGTCCTGAACCTAATACGATTTTGACTTCTTTTCTCATTTACGTACATTTTTTTTTCTTGCGGAAGGTATGTTTATTAGAAAGGATATTAGTGACTTTTGTACTAGAATGAGATA
>JJRW01S0004073.1:64099-74629 GCA_001188405.1 Loxosceles reclusa | reverse complement strand
TTCAATTTTTTTTTCCTGTTTTTTAATAGTTATTCTGCTATTCCGGGGGAGACAAATCCAACAAATCAAAAATCATGGAAATCCGTCCAGCCGTTATTGAGTTACAAACAGTGTAACTAACACGATTTTGCGACTTTGTTTTATACATATAGATTGATGTTGGGTGGTTATTTGAAGTTTGATGTCCATGCTGTGACACAAACACAAGCTGAACACGGAACACTATATGGCTCGGACACTACGGGGACGTCACATTAGCGTACTCACCAAAACGGTGGGCCCCTGAAGGGATGTCCATTTGAACTCGAAACTTTGGCCAGTACTACCAAAAATTTCTTGCTGGTAGATAGTCATCTTTATTGCAATTACTCTTCTACCATTAAACACAAAGGTTTTTTCTGCAATGTATGTATGTATCTAGACTAGGGTTTTACAAAAAATATTCTCCCTTGGCTGCAAGAGCAGAGACGAGCTCCCCACACCCAATCATCCATCCAAAACTCTTACTTTTTCGGATATATATGTATTTCTAACTTATACTTACTGTGCCAAGTATTAGTACTTTAGAAGAACAATGTATTGCTCCAACACGAAACATCTTATCTCCATTGAAAAATAAATAAATTTAATATGAACCGTATTAAAATAAAACACGAAATTTAGCTTTGAGCGAAGTCGTTCAACATAAAACTTACGTGTGATATATCAGTACAAAAATAATAAGTTGAAGATGAATAAAGTAATTTTCGATTGTTTTATAACTTACAATTGAAATAAACAGAAATCACATTGGTTTTAAAAAACTTTTCATATACATTTAAGAGTGTGTGCATATCAAGGCAATGAAATCATCATATAATAAACTCATCGTAAAAAAAAAGTTGCACCAGCAAGGAAATGTCGGATTGCAATGCTATTTGGCAGAAAGGAAACAGTCACCGCGAGCAATAAATGATTACAAAATGAGACCAGTAGAAGTAATATTTAATGAGCTGCATAGAAAAACGTAATGTTACTATGACGCTGGGCCACGGCCCACTGGATAACAGGTAAAGGCCGTGTTAGCTATGACGGTGACGTCACAAGAGGCGTCCACGAGAGTGAATATATGTACATAATATTTTGTATGTAAAGCCTTCATATTGTCAGACAGCAGAAGTTTTAAGTTTTAAAAACGCAAATGGAACATTATGCAGGCAATTTTGTCCTGTATTCTGTACAGAATGCATTAATAATGTAGAATTCGAACGATGTGAGCAACTCAGTTCCAAACGCTGCTATTGGATAGACGCCTTTCGTGACGTACACTAACTTGGCCTTCTTGAGTTCTAGTTGGCCGTGGCTGGGCCTCCCATGTTTGTGAACACAAGCTGCCAGACATCGCGGCATAGAGTTGCAGATGTTTCTAAATGGTATCCCGAGGTAATGCAGCTTGAAGATGCCCTCGCAGTTCCTGCAGATGTAGTGGTAGGGTGGTTGGTTGGTTGTTTATTTGACACCATTTATACTCACCAAAGGGTGAAACCCTGAGGGGACGGTAGGGGTGGCGTAGCGAAAAAGAGGCCAATAGCCTGCATTCAAGTCATTTTCGATGCGGGAGAGATATGACGATGTGGCAGGACATGGCAGAGTATCCGGGATGCCCAAGGGTAAGCTGTTGAAATGACAGCGGTATCCGAAGTTGCGTTGTCTTGTTGAAAGAGAACTCTGGAGTGAGCATTGACAGCAGGCCAGGGTTACTGGTTGCAAGACTTCGTGGACGTACCGGTGGATTGTTAAAGTGCCCGTAACGAAGACCATGGTTGATCGGGCATCGAACGAAATCGCACCCTACGCCATGGCATTAGACCGTCTGGATGTGTGACAATAAACCGTTCATCTTGGCGTTGGCCTCGTTGCCTTCACGCACAGATACATTGGTCGTCTGTGCAAAGACCATATTATAGACGGGGTCTAATGAGACTATAGCCTAGCCCCCCTCATTCAAGGCCCCCCCCCCAGGAAGAAATGCCAAGTATTTTTCTGTTATCACCATATTCCATATTCGCTATGTACTATTTACTACTGCTTTTTAGTTCTGTGTAAAGCCAATTCCATTGAAAAATTTGGAAACAAACGTTATAGTCACTGCGATATCGTTTTTTCTTAAATAATTCTCTCCTGTTTCGCGCCTAAAGTGAAGGCGTTCCCCAATCTTTTTCAGTAAATAGCAGTCTGTTTCTGTCCTCCGCCAATAACCAGCACTATCATGAGCCAGGTAAGCAATTTTGTACGCCATTTCAAGCATTCCTTTTGCCTGAGGAGATTGACGTGACGTCCCTGACATGCCCGAGGCATTTCATCTTGTTCCGTAATCGCCTTGTGTTTGGTAAAGCGTGGCATTTACAGGCCCTTGTGCCATTAAACTTTAAATAATGAACCAACCAAATCCATGTGACAGAGAGTCACAAATTAGCAACACTGGACGACAACATGGCAGCAGCAGATGGTCAGAGACAAACAGAAAAAGGGAATGTATGTTGTTCTCTTGTTTTGACACTAGTGGTCCTAGTTGCCTAAAGGCTAATTTCTCATTCATTCATTACACTCATTTTAGATTCTACCAAGGAAACGTGGCTTCGAATCAACTCATTGTAGAGAATCAAGACTGCCAATCTGTTTTGTACCAGGCGTCAATGCTTTTCTTGGAGATGAATGGAAGCCCTCCGGAAGCTCGACCCATCGATCTACATCATCCTCTCATTCGACCGAGGATTCCAGACGAAGTGATTTTCGCTATTGGAGGTTGGAGCAACGGTAGTGCTACAAACGTAGTTGAAACTTACGACATACGAGGAGGTCGGTGGTTTCTGTCCTCTTATACTGACAACATGCCTAGGTAAGCAAAATGTGCTTAATTCTGTATAACTAATATTTCTGTGCTGTAAAGACATAAGACAGCTAAGAACCTTAAACAACGCTGATCAATTGGTGCGTGTTTTAAACACGTTTAAAGCACCCAGTTTTCATGAAAATGTTGTAGGTTGAAGCAACAGTTTTTCGGCCAGTGCAGTTTTGAACACTTTGGCACCAAGAAATTGATACTGATGGATTACAAACTAGCGTTTGGTTGACTGCGCCTGCAACCCTCTTTAGCCACTATTACTACCAATAGTTTCTGTTTGACCTGCCTCAGTCAGTTACATAGGAGCAGCTATGGAGTTTGCGGTGACGTCGTGTCAGTCATCAGGGAATTATAATCCTGACAAACTATCGACTTTGCGAGAGACATTAAGGGACTATTTACAAATCGCTGAGAACAAACGGAGGGCATTCTCTTCCGTAATGGTTCAAAAAAATTTATTTGTGTGTGAATATATGTATGACTCCATTTAATTCAATAATTAGTGAACCATAAACAGCTAGCCGGCCCTGTAAAACATCCACTTGTACCTAAATCAGGTATACCACGAAGGACGAAATTATGGTTTCACATCGACAACCGAAAACTTGGTGTGCTCGACCGTGAACATAGTCGATTATGCCATCACACCTTTCCTGATCACAATTGATGATGAAACATTCAACTATGAGGCTCTTGAGGCACAGTTTTGGTTCTATTATCAGACTACAAACCTCAAGACTACAACCTCAAGTTCGATTCCCGTTGAGGCATGAATGCTGTGTTTATCTTCAGAAGCCAATTTCAGAGAGTGTGCTGTGCCCACTGAATAGGGTTACTCTCCTTATATTAATACCATGCCACTGAGGCCGGCCCCCTCCCTGGGACAGCAGTATTTCACTATGCTGGCCGACATTACCACCAAAGCATTTTAAAAGAATTTAATGAACTCATGGCAAAAACGGGGATAGACATGGTTACTAGAGTCATCAGCCACTTCGGTTGTATCCCTTCAGTATTAATATCCTTTTAAGATCTGATGTCAATGTCCCAAGGCAGTATAGAAACCGAACCCGTAGATATGAAACTGCACAATACTTTTTCAGCATCACCTATCAATTATTATCAGTAATTATACATTTATTATTAACATTACCTACCATGGTTTAATTGTGAAAAATAAAAATTATGAACCCCTAGGAGACGGTGTAAGCGGTCTCCTACGACAATAGTAAAGAGGCTCTATCGTGGTTGTATATGCTGTTCATACACACAGCAGTATCCTCTCTAGACGAAGTAGTGTCGTTTTTATTCCATGGATGGGTAACATCATTTCGTTTGTGTGCTGGGCGCTTGTCGATATCAAAACGTAACTCGGCAGTATCAAAATCTTCTTCAGTTCGCACGCTACAAAGTACAGGACGTATTTCAGTCGCCTGGTATTCTTGAGGGTTCTGGACCAGAAGATTCTCAATATAATCCTACGGGAGAATCATCCGAATCCTTCTTGCTCCAGTAGGAGCAGGAGGATTCTTTCTTCCCCCTTTTTCGACATTACACCTCTGAAATCCAGTTGCCGCCATCTTGGCGAAATCCGCTGAGCCATTTTCACAAATCCTTTCTTTAGAGAGAGCGATTCTGCTGTCATTTGTTAGGCGAAAACGAACCCATTGGTTTTTGGAGTTTTATTTTACTCCCTGAAAAATGTAAGCCACACCTCCTCAAGACACAGATGTAGACCCGGGCTCCTAATTTTACTAGGGGAAATTCCTAAACCACTCACCCAGAGAGGTAGTTAGTTGCTTTAGGGAAGAAAAAATCGCCTTCTGCATTTGTTCCTCGTCCGCCACGCTGCTTCTACGTGACAAAGATGGAGGGAAGGTGAGACAATAGGTGACTCCAAAAAGTGTGTAAGCCAGTACTAGCGATTGGGAAACAACGACTTTTGACTAAAGACAATATCACTATGAGATTAATTTTTCAATGCTGAGTAATTCAATATCAAACAATATAAAATTATTTTTTCAAAAGATTGACTCTTCTTTTTCCGGCACATTTGTGATTGCGGAGAGAACAATTTTCATTCCCTCCCCCTCCCGCAGTCAAGTGCGAAATCCATTCCTACCCCTATTGCCTAACGGCATGCCGTGGTTAAGAATCAGGCAGAGAGTGGAGCACAGTAGAGTATTGTATGCCACTTTTTTGCAGTATAGTGAGGAATACTAGAATAATTTGCAATCCCCGTGCGAAATATAGTTGAACTCTATTAGAAAACAACGTTATTGCACAAGTAAAGGCCGATTTAACACATGTTGACCATGGTTTCGGTGGGTTATCTACTATAACCATGGTCACGAAACCGAGACTCGGAATCTTTTCTGTAGTTCCACTGTCTCTAGCAATTGTCTTCTTTCCGTACAGAGGTAGAATTTTTTTCTGTTGCTTTATTGACTTTGACTTCAAATGGCGGTTTTGGTTTACAAATAACATCCACTGCCGAAAATTATTCTTGTGCCCTAGAGAGAGAGAGAAACTTGAATAATTTAGTTTTGTTGTTATACCCTGTATACATTTGCACTCAGTCCTCCTGATAAAACGAGGTACAACAGGGGCCATTATTACTAGTTCTCGACGCCTTGCTTCTCTTGGTAGCGCTCTAGAACTACTAATAAATTTTACATGTTAATGTTTTATCACATTTATCACCTGGAGTTTTTCATTAAAAGAACTAATATGGACATGCCTATTAGTACCAGAAGGTAAGTGATGTTCCAAATTAAGAAGCAACTGAAGATCCACTTCGACATTGTGTACCAAGGATACCTCAATATTCGTCTTGATTTCTTCATTTGTTTTGTTTCGATTCCCAGTTATTGATTCAAAATTGTGCTCGCCAGTATTTTCTTGATGGTGACCTTCATAGAAGTCCCGTTGCTAGTTTCTGATCTTTCTTTATTTCCAAAACGTGTCTGCCATTCTGAGTATTCTTCATTACAAAACTGAGAAGGCAGGGCCCTTCTTATCGTAAGGCTTTTTACCTCTTCTGCTGGTTTTTCTTCTAGCATTATCTTGTTATCCTCATCTACTTTAACGAATGCAGTTTTCCCTTCTAATTGGTTATGTGGTTCAAATTCCTTCAAACACTGCGTTATATCCCAAGCATCAGTGAGATATTAAGCGTATATCGCACTCCCCGCATGTGCAAGAACAAGTCGTCTCCTCCTTCTCTCAAGAAGTAACCAGCATGGCAATGTTATAAGATTCACGCCAATGACTGTTTCGTATTTTGAGTCATTGAACGTTGAACAGACGTCCTGGAGATTCATCACGCGTTTTCTGACTGGCTTTTGCAAATTGAATTCAACTTCCATGTGTGGTATCTGGAGAAATGGAACCGGGAAGAGGAAGCCGTTGCCAAGTATGGCAACGGCTTTCTCCATCGTGTCTTTGTGTGTGTGAGAGAGCGTTCTCTCCAGTCACGGTGTGTAGAACCACATTGTCTCCTAAGTAAAGCGCATAAGTCAAGTCACGAAAGGTAATATTACTTGGTAAAATTGATGATCTTATACTCCCAGAATTCCAAACAGCCGCGCTGATGTTTTGCTTTTCTAAACCGAACGTCGGCCAACGTAAAACACAAAAATCTTTTGCACGCCGAGAAAGAAAACGATGGAAACGTACCCTTTTGCAAATAGCATCAGCATGCCTTTGTTGAAAAGGAAAAGATCCTTCTCCTCAGCGGCTCACCTTTTTGATGAGTACGGGGAGTTTCGTGGCGTGCCCCAGCCATGTAGTGCTCCGTATTAACTTCGTGCTTGGCACAGCATGGCCTTTACGCAGGCCCTTGTGCCATTAAACTTTAAACCAGCCAAACAACCCGAAATCCTTTTGCATCTCGAAGTGTAGAATTACAGACGGAAGCTGCAGCAACAATACTTTGTACTTTGAATCTGGCAGGATAACGAAGTTATCAAATTACTGTGTGGCCGAAGTTGGACAATTACTAGTCTGTTTCCAAGCAACAATTATTATGCTGCCAATGATTTACCTGCTACCAAAAAGGCTGATGAAAGCGCCAGTTGTAATGACGATAAACCGCCGGTTTCTGCTCAAATTCAGAAAATTCCTAAGAGCGAAGTAGCACGAGTCGAAATACTATTTTGCTTGTTTATCCTCCTCCGTGAGATACAACAAATGCCACAAGAAATCAGCAAAACAGCTCGCTTTATCATAAACATGAGTGAACAGTTAAGAGATGCTTTTTGTCTTTTAAACTTCGATTTCACAGAACAGAAAGTCGAACGTAAGCATGTCTCAGAACCGGAAATGAGATTTCATGAAAAAGTTCAAAAAGAGGAATTTTCTGCTACTGCTTCTGATGATTCATTATCTAGCGATTTCGCTAACGTTGTACCATTAGCACGTTCATTAAGCAAAGTCTACCTTCATTCCGAAAGCCGATTAGATTTCAGCTCAGACGAAATCACAATGACACAATGATTTATTGAGAAAACTGAGTGCCACAGCGCTTACACTTGCTGTATAACCTCTGGACTTATAAAATATAAAATGATCAATATTGAGTAAAAATATAATGCAAGAACCTTAAAACAATTGAAGACCTGACGTGAGATATATATGTTTGAAAATAATAATACGTGTTACAGTTCAATATTTCCATAAGAGTAACTGTGTGTTGTCATAAAATCTGTGTATGGCATTGCCGCTCCTTAGCGGTTAATACCTCTGCTGTTTCAGTTGACATTGTGCTAATTGTGAAAAAATATGGATATACAAACAAAAATACTAGAAAATAAAATTACATAAATATAGAAAAACTCAGACGAAACTTTAACCAAAGAAGCAATTTTGATGCTTTTTATTGGAGTTTTTCACACGATCATGAAATTCCAAACGATTGTTGAAAAATGTGATTGTTCCAAAATGAAATTCCGTTCTGGCTCTGATCAGTATTGTTTTCTTAAACGTCACGGAATGACAGATAATACGAATGACCTCAAGAAATCTGAAAATTCTACTCCAGCATCACAAAAGATACTAGCTTCATCAGAGAATAGCTGAATTAGCTGAATCTTATGCATCAGCACACTTGCTTCAAACAGACTCTGAGAAAGAAGGCTTGGAAATGTTTTTACAGCATGCTGGATTGAAAGAAGCACTTTTACAAAACGATCAAACAAACTGCCCATCGAAGGGAGATACTTTGCTTTTGGTGAACCTCATGGAAGAATTTGCTTTTGCTTCGAGATAAATTTCCTTTTATTAGTTACAATTTCTATCAAATAGAATAGGGGTGCATGTGCTTCCGTAGAGATTACAACTAATAACCTTTCCTTTCTGCGCTAAAATATGTGACTTATATAAACGTCACTGTGCGTTTTTTGACACTGAATTTTATTAAATTAAATAGTTAAACTTTTTAACCTTAAATACCTGTGACATACCAAAGTCTGAATGTTCTTCACGTAACATTTAGAATTTGCTTTTATGGCAAAATGTAAACAGCGAATGACTTCTGTTATTCTTATTTCACAGGATAATTTTTCTTCATAGTACATTAATTTCAATAAATAAGAATGTAAATAGAAACATAGTCTAATTTTATGAAAAATGCTTGTCACTCTTACCTAATCTTGAGAGTGAATAAAGGGTATCTGAAGCGGAAATTAGCCTCGGGCTGGTACTCGCATAAATAAGCAGGTGGAAAAAATAAAATTCACAACGAAGATGTCACCCGAAGAATAGTCACATCGAGTGATAGAAATAAGGCTAAGAAGCAACTTTCCTATCAGTGTTTTCCGAAAACTGAGAGCAAAGGAACTGTTTAATGGAACGATCTAGCCTAGGCCTCAGTGAAAGGAGAAAAACAAGTGAAACTTAATGTTTCCATTCTCTTTTTCGTTTTATGTGACACGTTTCTGTCGCTTTCTTTCTCGCTTAATGATCATAAATTTTTTATGGTTTTATTTAGAGAATTTATGGTTTTACTCATAAACGTCCATTGTTTATGCACTTCCTCTTCGCAAAAGTTCTCTTCGATTCCAGTGCCCTTTTGTGCTAAAGTTGACTTACACAGGGCTAAAACTAAGTGATCGAAGAGTAAACATGCATTGGAATCTTTCTGGGAAGGAAATTGCACTGTCATAACGATTTCGCAAACACATTTTGCAGTTGCGAGAAAGAAAAATTTCCAGGTCTTTACCCTATAGCAAAGGTTAAAGATAGTAAATTATTCCTATCACCACTGGCAATCGAACCTGACTCTAGGGTTTCGTACGCCAAATTTATGTACTACTGGATCATCGGGGACACGAAGCAAAATACACTTCTAAAATGTTATCTCACATACTCGCATAGTCTGCACAGGTATATTATTTTACGTTTGTTAGAGAAGTACTCATTTCAAAATTGAGTTGGTTAGGTTGGTTATTTCAAATTTAATGACACAAGGGCCATGCTGTGCCAAACACAAATTGATCATGGTACATCTGAGAGATCTGAGTTTCGATTCATAGTGTCCGTACGGTCGACAAGTCTTTTGACATATGTAGCGAAGACAGTGATAACACATGAAATTAAAGATGGATAAAATATTCACCAATACGTGTTTCGTCTACACACGTACACTGGTGGGCAAAACTTAAGGATGAAGCTTAAGACAAAACTTAAGCTCGTCGGGAGGGAGCTCACCTATTTTGGTGAGTACGGGAAGTGGCATGCCTGAACCATGTAGTGTTCCGTATTCACCTTGCGCTTGGCACGGCATAACCTTTACAGACTCTTGTGCCATTAAATATCAAACTAACCAACCAACTAAGGACGAAGAAGTAATGGTCATGTATATGAAAAGTACGTTATCATCCATAAAACGAAACTTTTCACCAACAGCATCTCGGAAAACACGCACGTGTGAGAAGAACGTCATCAATGTACCGTTGGCTGGTCATGGTCCCTCGGTCAAGCACATACAGGTCGGTACAACCATTGACCATGATGCATGCTCACACCATGATACTGAAAGTCGCATATCGATGCCTTTCCTGAATATTTTCGGGACGATAAGAACCGCCAACTTCGCGTCATATCAGTCCCGTCCAGAATCAGACGATAGACTGAATCTACTCACATTTTAGAAGAGCATGGAAACTCTCAATACCAGTCCAATTGCGATGCAGACGACACCATTGCAAACGGGAACTACGGTGACCTCTCGAGAGTGGGACACACACAACAGGTCTTCGGGCATATAGTTCTTTCTTTCGCAAACGTCTTGCGACAGTTTTACGGTATATATGAGTTCCTGTGGCTGCGTGTGACACTGACGTGCTAGTTCACCAGCTGTTCTGCGTCGGTTCCTTTTCGCTGAAAGAACAGTATACTAATTTTCTTCGGGCGTCGTACCGCTAGAACCTCTCCTTCCCCCTTGCGCTTGCTGCACATTCCATTAGTTTCAAATGCTGCCCAAAGCCTGGAAACGATACTGTGAGCGATGGTAAATTCACCAGCAACATATGTTATTTGCTGCCCTTCTTCCAGCTGTACCGATTATTCTTTCACAAGTGAAATCATCTAAATGATGCCTAGAAGACATGTCCAGAATTTCAATATTGTAACTTCACTCCTTACCT
>JJRW01S0004073.1:39532-50551 GCA_001188405.1 Loxosceles reclusa | reverse complement strand
AACTGTGTATTAAATTTCATTCAACTATGATGCTTCCTTCATGGTGTTGCAATTTTCACAAACAGGAGTATATATATATTCCTATTACCCCATCCTCCATAACATTCCTACTCTACCACCTTCACATCCTTCTGTAACATCTCTACGACACCCTTAACATCCCGAAACATTCCTACCACTCCACCCTCACATCCCACATAACATCCGTGCTACAACCTTCACATCCGCACCATCACCCCGCATCCCCTATGACATTTCTACCACACCCTGAGGGTTCACCGTCTTGATGAGTACGGGGAGTAACGTGGCGTCCCCGAGGTGGTGTTTTTTTTTTAGAGTTCCGTAATCATCTTGTGTTTATCACAGCAAGGCATTCCCAGGCCATTGTGCCATTGAATTTCAGCCAACTAACCAATAATTCCTATCACCACCTTCACATCCCCCCCCCGCCAATACCAATCCTACTACCACCTTCACATCTATAACATCCGCACCCCCATATTCCCCACCCCATAACATGCCTACAATAACATTCCTATCACCACATTCCCACAGGGGCTCGCTTTTATGGTGAGTACGAGAAGAGACGTAGCGTCCTCGAAATACCTGAGCCATTTAGTGCTTCGTACTTATCTTGTGTTTGGCACAGCATGGCCTTTACAAGCCCTTGTGCCATTAAATTTCTATTAACCCCAACCAAACCATCTTCACATCCTCCAATACCATTCCTACTACAATCTTCACATTCTATAGCATCCGCGGATTCTATAACATCCGGCACCACCACCACCCCACATCCCCCATAACATTCCTTCCATCACCTTCACATCCACCAGTACTATCAATTCAATTATACCTTCACACTTCAGTATCTCTAACTATCTCTTTGGGGTGTTTCGCATGTCAACTTTTATATCGGAAGGAGGGAACGCCTTTCATGATTAGTTCAAGAAACAGACGTTACAGGACAGATTTTTGGGAAGGTATGTTAATAGAGGAATCCAATGACGAGGCGGCTGTCGCAGTGCGCCTGAAAGTATCACGATATTTTTAATCGACTTGCAAAAGAACAATCCATTAGTCATTTGAACGCAACGAAAGGCTTGATGCATTTAATTCAGTAAATAACACTGACTTCTGTTGCAACTACAAGAATATATTATTGCTTTTCCTTAATGGAATATGCGTTATCATGGCTTTACGCATATTAATTTTAGACGCCTAATTTTCAAAATTTCAATTAGCTTATGTATTGCATTTCAAATAATTCTAAGCGAATTGTTTTATAAATATTACTTGCGAGTTTTTTGCTTCTAAAGGTAAGATCTATATCGCTGGTGGATTCAATGGACAGCAAGTACTTAACTCGGCAGAAGTTTACGACCCTGAAACCAACACCTGGACTGTCATTCCCGATATGTCTTCGCCAAGAAGTGGTGTCAATGCTATTGCCTACAACGATACTATTTTCGTCATCGGGGGATTCAATGGCACCAATAGACTCAGCACAGGTATTGTTTCATTAATGTTTCAATGAAAGTTAATGGGTTCATGTTGTAAAGGTCTGCTCGACAGCTCCGCAAGAGAATGTGTAGACTCTGCAGCAAAAGTAGAACTTTGAGCACTAACAGTGTCAGAAAACTAACAGTCACTAACAGTGTCAGAAAACTAACAGTCACTAACAGTGTCAGAAAACTAACAGTCACTAACAGTTTCATCTGTGCTATTCAATCTCTTTACGTGACATGAATGCTTTGCGATCATCTCCAGTTAAGTTCCGTGATATCCAAAATAAAGTAACCCAAAAAAATCAAGAATCAAATCTTCAACTTAAATAAGAACTTAACTATAGCAACTAGCTATGAATGAAACAAACTAAAATCAAACAACTTATTCATTAAAGTTTAACACAAAGTTGCAAGTGAAATACGAATTTCTTTCGTTTTTAAAGTGCACCACTTTTGGTACATGAATTAAACTGCGAATCTTCAATGTACAATTCAGCAACAGATTTCACAATATCGCAAAGTTAATCAACCTTTTGATGTCCTTTTTTAAATGTACTGAATTTTACTCACAATTATGTAAGCCAATTTAAATTCAAATCTAATTACTACGTTTCTTGTGAAAACGTTAAATGTTTAATCTCTCTCACTAAGACTTTTTCGGCTTATTAATATAAGTTTACTTATACGACCTAGTTGAACAACGTTTGTCAACATCACTGACCCTTTAACTAGGGTTTTGAAGATACTTTAGCTAATCGTAGAACTTTTTACATCTGTGTCCGTTCCGAACACTTTTAACTGAGCACTATATAAGTGCTTGATACTTCACCTGATTATTTAACCTTTGGTCTCGGCTTAGGCAATTACCACATTATCAGATGCTGCTTCTCGTAAGGAGAGGAGGGCGAGAGAGACACTTCATTGTACCTTGGTTTTTGCCAGTCATTGCTGACGTTGCTTTCCCTATCTCGTTTCTTCACATGTGGGAGCGTATGACAATGTAGTATTCTGACTAAGAGAATGTTAATTGTTAGTGAAAATCGTTACAAGGCGTTATTGTAATTTTTATCGATTTGATAGCTCAAAAACTGTAACTAGCGCGGCATGAGGGGCGATGGCTGTAGTGTGGCGGCGAAGGCATTCATTCCTCGTCGGCCGGGTTTCATATTCAAACTTGTTCTGATTTCCCCTTCAAAGAATCACATTTTTGGTGAGTACGGGGAGTGACGTTGTATCTCCTATGTACTCAAGCCATGTAGTATTTCGTAATTACCTTCTATTTGGGACAGCATTAATTTGACAGGTTCTTGTGCAATTAAATATTCCAATTAACCTCTCAACTAACCAACTTGTTCTGATTCAAACCCTGCGTTCTGTTCCGTGGAGAGATCGAATACCTCACCCAACAACGCTCTCTTCCCCCTATATGGGCCCCTCAAAGGGCTCAAAGTATGGTTCGATCGCACTGTTCGTGGGGTCAACTTTTACAACGTGCTACATTATTTTACTAAGAGTTTAGCATTAATATGGACTCATTAAGAAACGTATAAGACCACCCACACAGGTTGACATAATGCTCAACCGTGAAACGTCGTAACGATATTGCATGAGGAAGGCAAATTCTTGCATCAGATGCTTTCTGGGGCTATTTATAGAACGTTAGTTTTTTTTACAGTTGTTTATGTGCTCGCATTTATGCGGGTGTTTTTCCTGAAGTTCCATATGGTTATGAAAGTTGATTTGAGCAATGAATGCAGAGCGTAGATGTAGTCGTTCTTCAGGATGATGGTTATTGTGAACGGCAAATAAGCAGAAAACGGAATGTAAGCAAGACTGGCTGTGCTTAATGCCATAGTGAAGTATGAACGTGATGGTGTATTTACTGCGAAAAGAACGATTTGGTCAACCATCTCATACGACGAATAGTTGTCCGTTCGCGTAGGAGTTGCTGTAAGAAAATTAAAGCAGCTTTGCTTGCGGCAAGAACAGGTGTGTAATGAACCTATCAAGGCATTTAAGTAAGGAATTTATAGTGTTATTACGAATTGCACCAAAGGAACCACGACTAACTCCAGCAGTGAAGTTGAAGAGGCTACAGTTTGGACAGAAGTATCAATCCTGGTGAGTGGAACAATGAGATAATGTGCTTTTTTTCGGAAGAATCATGTGTACAACCCAAGCGCCTATCCACAATCATTCGCCTTTTAGGACCTGAATTTATATCTCCATCACTACGAACTTTCTCCCACCCATAACACACCACTCCTACCTATCACACCTATACATCCCTCCCAACCAGGCACCTATCTAGTCACATGGGTTTACATGGGTAGTCTGGGTGAGAGGGATGTGTGGTTGGATAGGTATGTGGATGTGGTGAGTGTGATAGGCAGAAGTGGTGGGTTATGGGTGGAAGAGATGTGTGGAAGAGTAGTGATGGAAAAGATATAAGTTCAGGTCATAAGAGGAGTGATTGGGGATGGGTGCCTGGTTTGTACACATCATTCATCTGAAAAAAAAGAAGTACATTACCCCATTGTAGGAATGGTTTGCAAACCGTTCGCGGAATATTCGTCGACCAAAAGGAAAGCGATACGATGAACGGTTCACTGTTGTCACAGTGAGTCAGAGGCTGTTTGTGAGCCACAGACTGTCACAGGTATGAGTTTTCGCAAGCCACCGCCTCACTGTGGGCATGAGTGATACATACAAAATGATATTGGGAGCTGCCCTTACTGCCAATGAACAGTACGATGCACGTCACAAAATATCTGGATTTGTTATAAAACAAGTTACATCTTCATATGGATGTTCACGATTGCTGTATTTTCATGCATGATAGTGCAACGTGTCATAGGTCGAAGCTGACGACGTCCTCCCTGAAACAACAAAAATCACTGTTCTTGAATGGCCCGGCACAAGACCAAATTTAAATTCAGTAGAAAATTTATGGACTGTGCTGAAGGACAAAGTTTCAGAAACACAGCCAACTCCTGGGACTGAACTGATCTCCACTATTCAGTCTGTGTGGTGTAAAGATATATATTATGATTACTGCAGACAGCTATTAAAAAGTGTGCCAGACCGAGCTGAATCTAGTTAACAACCGTGGCGGCATTTGTTATGCGAAACTGCTAAGTTAGTTATCTCTTTTCTTTTTACATTTGTATTTTTCCCACTTTCTTAGAGCTGTATTAAAATTGCGTAATGGCAATAAACTTCCAGTGCAGTGACCTTAAACTTTTGTTGATGACTGTATAATTAGCATTAGCGTCGAACACGAAAAAAATTTCCAAAAGAGGTTTATCGTATAAGAATCTAAAAAGGTGTTAATGTTTGTGTTGGTTTTCAACGTTATTTTCCCGTGTTAATTTTTAACTGTCCGGCTGACAGGTCGGGATCAAAACTCTAACCATAATAGTTAGATTTTAAATGTTTAAATGTTAAAGCAATTTTCATCTAATACATTTACCGGGTAAGGGATCAAAGAAATTATGCTCATGAGTAGCACCCTTCAACCTTTTACATCTGCGATCCGGCTTATAGCTAAGTCAAAAATTAAAATAATGTTGGTAGCTTTTGTTTATTAAATCTTTAACTTTATAAAATTAATTTTCAGTAAGCACGACATTTTCTGCTGCTTCTTTGTTAGAATAATTTATATATGTCATTGATAGTTGAAGCGCTGTCTTTACACCCATTCGATTTCTCTATTTGGTTTTTATTATTGACATGGATGATAACGTTTTTCCACGCAAATAAGAAGTTGGAAAAACGACCAAGGTTTCATAGATTTATAATTCAGAGAAGGATATTCTTCCAAAATTGAAATTGCGAATTAAAGCAGCTTTGCTTGAGGCAATAACAGATGTAAGTGTGATGAGTGTATCAAGGCATTTAAGTAAGGAATTTATATTGTTATCACGAACAGCACCAAAGAAACCACGACTAATTCTAACGGTGAAGTTGAAGAGGCTACAGCTTGGATAGAAATATCAATCCTGGTGAGTGGAATAATGGGGTAATGTGCTTTTTTCGGATGAATCATGTGTACAACCCAGGCACCTATCCCCAATCACTCGCCTCTTACTTACGCCACTTTATGCCTGGACACCAGAGTAACAAACAGATGAAAACTCGATTAGCTTTTCTTTTTCACGAGGCGGATGATTTTATATTTTTCAAAAGGGATTATTAATCCAGAGACCACCTTTACAAAAAGCCTTATTTTCATGAAAAATATTTATTAAATTTTTCAGCTAGCGTTCTTAAATGTTGACTTATTTTGTGGGATAAGACTATAGTTGACATCAGTAGAAATCAATAATTCTCCCAACGGTGGATGCACTTCTTCATTTTTCTCTTTTACGAGACTATCGCAAAGAATCTAATACCTTTTGAACGTATCCATTTTATTTCTCAGTGCAAAACCTTTTGCACAAGACCCACGAAGAGAAATTTCAAGTTCGTGACGAACACAAAATATGGCGCCATATACGGTAACCTAGCCATCCGATCCTCTACTAGGTCAGATTGTTGCTCTCACGTAAACTGCTTTATTTCTTCCCTCAGTTCCAAAACGCGCAAGAAACATTCTCAGTAACCACCTCACTTCTTCATGGAAAAGACGATGTTGGTGATGTGAGTCCTTACTCGCCCACATTTGGCAAAATTTCATAACATATTACACACATAAAGGCCGTGGCTGTAGTTCATCGACAGGAGCTACAGTGAAGCTAACCTTTAAATGCTCCACATTGTAATGATTAACAAAGTTTATCCTTTTCTGTTTTTGGTTTGTATTGTACATTCCAAAGTATCAACATATTTCTTTTCTTCTTCCTGTACACGAGTACTTGGCATACTTTCGGTACCATCACTACTTTTCTCTGTGAATTATCGTTGCTTCTACAAAAAGAAGGTTAAAAGGTTTTTTTTCCCTGTTTGTCTTTATTTTGTAGGGTTTCAAATATTACGAAAGCAGTCGTGGGGGAATTCAATATATAATTTTAATTCCCGAAATATTAAGAGCTACCGTGAAAGTAAAAGCTTATCGCCGTGAACAAAGAAGCAAAAACACCAGACAGGGAGGCGCCGAAGAGAAGTCGTTTCCAGACACACTGTCGCCGAGGAGACATCGTGTCTGGACACACACGTGCCGCGGTCGAATCATGTCTAGACATACTGGCGCCGGAGGAAACAATAAAAAGGACTCTTCACACAATAGAGAACATTCATTCTTTGAGAAACTTACTTGTGAGCAGTCGCACGCCGTTCGTCGCAAACAAATTTCTATGCATGTCTGGTCGCTGTTACTAAGAGACCTTGTCTCCTTATTATTATAACTGTATTAGTTATGTGCAAATTTTATTTTTAATTTACTTATCGCTATAAATAAATAGTTAATTTAGTGATGGTGATGATATAAATTTACCTGCAGTGTGATAAATATATGTGCAACTTTCTACTGTCACCACCACCAAACAGTAACTTGTTCTTCGAAATACCACTACACAATATTAGAAAACAATATAAACGAGCGTGACGTGTCGTCCACAAGCAAGCTGACCCAATAATACTGAACACTTCGCCTAAATTCGTTATCCTGTTTGCTCTGCAACAATGTGGCGCTCGAATTGCGTAGTGCTTCCATGATTCTGGCGAAACATTTTGCTGACCGGCAAGAAATTTCAACTGACCACCCGGTTGAAGAACTAGACTCATGAGTATACGCTCTTCGGTGTATAGTCACCCTAACACACTTCCTGTAATATATTGGATCAAAATTGTTTTAACATTTAGTATAATGTTAACTTTATTTTTTCCTCTGTATCTTCATACAATTACTGCTTTAGCATTTTTTCTTTCTCTTCAGTTGAACGTTATGACCCGAGGTTACGTCAATGGATAAATGTAACCTCAATGAGCACGCCTCGAAGCAACTTCGCAACAGCTACTATTGAAGGTCACCTTTTTGTCATCGGTGGTTTTAACGGTAAAATTCTTTGCACGGTTATTTTACACGTATTCAAAATTTGTATGCATGTGTTAAGAGATGTTGTATTGTGTTGCATGTTTTCAAGTATTCGAGTTTCTGGGGTGCAAATACAGACATTGAAAGCAGCATTGATTCCTTGAATCGCAAACTTATACGTTGTTTTCCATGCATTAAGCAACAAAATGACAAAACGCAATAATTTCGCTAAAAGTATTTCAGAATTGTCATATGTTAACGGAGATAGGTAGGCAGCAGCGACGTCTGACATGGAAATGCGTGGGGCTGGTATCGTTTCATACAAACGAGCGACTGTTTAAGAGGAGCTGTTACGCAGAAAGTCTGCAGTAAATGAGGAAAAGTCGACATCTAGAATCCGAGATAGGTGTTGCGTGAACATAAGATCGAGACAACATTTACCGATAGAACTGGAGTATCGCGGGATAGGAAGACTCGAAAAAGGCCGAACAACGACAGACGTTGTCAGATGACTGAATGTCGATAGTTCTGCGGTCACCCGCTTGTGGCGGCAGTTTCTAACAGCGTAATCAGCTTCACGAAGGTACAGCCCACGAAGGCCAAAGATAACGACAGCGTCAGATGACCGATATGTGCGGCAATGTGCTCGACTGTACCGAATAAGTAAGCATACTCACCTGAAATCTGTGCTTCCTGCTGCAACAGGACGGATAGTATCAGCATCCACGGTACGTCCTAAGCTACGTGGGGGAGATCTGTATGCCAGATGAGGGTCATTATGTGTGCCATTAACCTTCCGCCACAGGAAGGAGCGTTTGACTTAGGTACAGATGCATGTTTACTGGGAGCAAGATCAGTGGGGATCAGTACTCTTTACTGATGAGTAGTTATTTTCACTACAGAGTGACTCTTGATGATTGTACGTCTGGAGAGAGTCAGGTGCCCCTTTTCGTCTCTCTCATTTTAGTGAAAGGAACACATGTAATAGAGACAGTGTCCTGGTCTGGGGATGCATATCGTTAGGAGGACTCACGGAGGTTATGTGCTTCCGCTAGAAACTGTAAATGCTCAATGCTACAGATAACCTGGACCCCCCCCCCATTGTGCGACCCTAGCAGGCGCAATTAGCCCATATTTTCATCAACAAGCGGATAATGCAAGACCTCGCACAACACGCCTCGTGAAGGGACACCTGGAAAAGCAGAAAATTGCCCATATGGAATGGCCAGCACGCTTGCCCTACTTGAGCCCCAAAGAGAAAGTCTGGAACGCTCTTGAGGGACCGCGTTTGGGGGCTTGTTTTACCTCCGCAAAAGCTCCAGGCCGTGCAGACTGCTTTACGAGAACAATAGGATTTGCTACCCATGGAGTTCATTCACAACATCATTACCATCAATGTGGGTCCTGTGTTCCTGGAAACCACACGAAATAATGAGGTTCTTTTCCTATTTCATCTGCACATCTCAAGTTTTACTTTTTATGTTTTGAGACATGAAACGAATTGCACATGAGTTTATCTATTCTGTTCAGTTTTGTTCATTCCGTATCGTGTCATAAAGATGTCCACCAAATTTCATCCAAATCGCTTGTAGACTTTTACTGTTATCACGTTTTTTCACTTTGTTTAACTTATGGAAACCAGTGTAGTTACGAGTAAGATAAATTATAAAGAACCTGCAGCTGATGCTATAAAACTGTGAGACTGTTGTGGCTTTACAGTCCCATTCTTAGTACCTATAGCACTCACTTTACGACTCAAAGTACAAAATGTAATCAACGGTGTTCCTCTCAACCAAGTATTAGATTTACTTATAATTCCCTTGTTCACTGCCACTTGACTTGTACTACCGAAATCTAGGTAAAAAATGTTCAACTCTCCAACCTTTATTAGTTGCTCAGGAACGCTTAGTTAAAACAACATTTCTCCGGAAATATGACAGCTCGCTGTTCTCTTTACTTAAACATACTTCCACTTTACGGCATCGCCTTTTACAAACTAGCTTTTCAAATTATACATAGCCTTTCTCCCCTATAGGTTCCATTTTTTGCGCTTACACACTCGTATTCGAGATCTAAGCAAGGCTCAAATAAAATTTAAACCTTCCTTCCGTACACACCGACTTCAGGAAATTCTATTGCAATTTTCAAGAAGCGAAAGTTTGGAACGAACTCATCTATTTCACTCCGCAAAATTAGCACTATTCACTCTTTTAAAAATTTCTACACAGTGAAACATTCTAAGCTTCATAACAACGCGAACATTCCATACGTATGACATAATTTACATTTTAAAGTACTCTTCCTAAACGGCACAATATCATATCTTCCACTTTTCTTTTTATAAATTACTATCTCTCTAATCCACTCTACGTGTCTGTTCATGCTGAATTCTATTGAGCCTAGCAGTTTATTCACATATTTGAGCCCGTATTCCAAACCCTACAACCAAAAATATTCTGTGTCAAATGGCAACCTCAATACAAATTCGTATATAACTATGAATGGGTGTATTTAACATATTGCGTTATATATTCAATGCTGGATATTTGCCAAATTACTCCTATGATGTCAACATAGACTGGTTGAAAAGTGCTCAATACTGTCTTGTACTGGCTTGTAATTTTGCAATTTAACACATGTAAATAAAGATTGATTGATTGACACCTTGACTTTTTGGCTCTCTTGCAAATAAGAAATTAATAGGAGTTGTTCCACATTGTGCTTCATTCTTCCACTTCCTACTTTTCTCTTTATGTTCCTTTCTACTTCTATAATAGTTTTTGATTGTTTCGTTTGTGGTATCAACCGCTTGGTTTCGATTTGTAGTGTAAACCGGAACACTAAGTGCTCCATGTAACAATAACCTGCATAGCGGAGGTGGTGATGTCGTCATCTTAGCAAGACCGAATGTTTGCCGTACGCAGAAACCCGAGTCGCTAGAAACACTGAGATCCTGGCACTTGAGAGGCGACATACTGCCCCCAACAGATTGCTTTGGTTCAGGGTTCACATTAGACGGCCGCTTTAGTCATGTCCCTGGCTGAGACAATCGGCTAGACGGCGGGGAAGTTTAGTACCCCGGCTTAGGTTCAACCAATCGGGAAGCTTCGCCAAATTATCTTGTTGATCCAACTAAAAGGGTGTAACATCTGACTAATCTAGAGTCTATGCTCGCATGTTCGTAGTGTGTGGAGGGCAGTCATTTGGCGATTTCTTGCCGATGGGTTTATCTATCACTGTTTTTAGAGCGGGTCCCTAAAATGTGGCCCTTGATAGAAGCTGGAGACTCTACCGCCGTGCCTCCAACTTTCCTCCTACTCTAATCGTTGAAAAGGAAGTCGAAAAAAAAAAGAAGTTGCACCTGTTAACTTACGTGTACGTTTTTCGCCCAGTACCAATCACTGTCAACCCCATCTCCACGAAATGCATACCTTCTGTCGTTGTATTATTTTCCAAAGTCTACCTTCTTTTTTCGAAGAGGAAATTCTTGAATTATACAAATACAAAATTTAAAGTCGGCAAAAGCCCACCACAGCC